>BMAT01009626.1:400814-418934 GCA_019649035.1 Elysia marginata | reverse complement strand
AGCCATCTTGGAATTCCGCTATGGGCCCATGGCGCATAAAATCTTGCGTGTCTGAAATAACTTTACAGTCATTTAAATTTTTCGACTGTACATACCTTGCTGTTGAAACCTCTTTCTCTACTTGTAAAAATCATTTTTCTCTCGTTACTTGAGTCGCTTCCTGTCTTTGAAGTCTTAAACATAAGTTGAGAGTTATTGTTTCGTTCACGTTTTTAATTTGAACTCGTTTCATCTTATATTCTTGTTGTTATGATTTTCTGTTTCCAACATATATTCTTTGGCCCCACCCCCAATTCCTTAATATATAAAATGATTAATGGGTTCTAAATTTTCTCAAATAACGAAGCTACTAATTTTGCATACTTGAAAAAACGGTGACGATAGTTAAATAACTACGACTATATATAAAGTATTGTTATTATTATTATCATTCTTATTATTATTATCATTCTTATTATTATCCTCATTATCATTATTATTACTGTTATTATTCTGGTTGTTGTTGTTGTACCTGTTGTTGTTTATGTTATCATTTTTGTTATATTATTATTCCTATTTTAAAAAACAAACATGGAAAAATCCAAGGTGGAAAAAATTAATTCTCTTACCAAACTCAAGAACGAAGCTTTCTTTGTCTATTCTTTGTTACGAAACTGATTGCAATAGAAGAGAGAAATTTGTAGCGCTTCCTTTAAAGCTGCCTGTCAATCACTAGGTCAATTAGATTAATTGATAATGAAAAAAGTCCTCAAAAGCAATAGGAAATTTGCTTAACAAAAATTTGCACAAGAAAATATGGGGCACTAGGGATTTGTAATTGAAAAAAGTGTGCACTATAGTCACTTTAATTAACCTACCACTTCCCGTGTGGCGAAGAAGAAAGATTGACCCAAGACAATGCTACAGGTTTTTAGATCTAGATGTGGAAATGTAATAGTAACGCTCTTACCATAAAGCCTAAACTGTTAGTGTAATTCAACTTAGAAAGAGTCTTTTCGTGTTAAAATTATAGATAAAGTACTGGAGTTTGATAAGGTGACTGCTAAGCATCTAAATAAAGAGGGGTAGCGAACTTTCTTTCTTTTGTTGCATTTATTGCCCTGCATTCAGCTCCACAATAAAAAAAAATCGAGTTTGAGGGCTTTGTCTTTTTTCTTCATTTATTCTTGCTCTGTCTCTCAACAAACTAAAATCATTGCACACACCATTTCGTAAATGTCTTTAATACTATCTTTTCCATCCAATGCAGCGTTATTCTCAACTTCCTATTCGTTCCACAAAATGTTCGCTTTTTTTTCCAAAACCATAAAAACTACACTACACAGCATACAAAACAAAATTCAAATAAATCTCAACCTCATTTCTTTCTTGTTGTCTCCTTTAGACCCACTTCTTGATGACGCTGCTATAGCTGTTGGCGCAGTAGATGCTGAGTCATTGTTTGGACCCTCCAACAACTTTGCCGCCGATGGAGGCGAGGATGTTCTCCCAAGAGAAATGGAGGACGAGGAGGATGAGGAAATCTCAAAGGTTGAAACAATCCCTGATGATATGATAGGCATCGGCTTTCCAGATAAAGAAGCCGACATTAATGAAAATGAAGAGCGCGTAGAGAATGACGATGCTCAAAATGCCGATAAAGAGGTTCAGGTTGATAAAAAGATGACGGACGATGGAATTGAAGACACTGAAGAAGGTAACACTAATGATGTAAAGTATAATTACCAATTTGTAACAAATAATTATGCCTAAAATCGGTGCTTAGGTTCTAATCTTTGAGGCAAAAATTTTTTAATTCAAACTCATTTAAGACGCAACTAAAATTCGAAGGACCGGCAGGTAGTAACAAACTAAAAGTACACATTTCAATATATATATATATTTCTATACCCCCCCCCTCTTTCTTTTTTGTTGGTAAATATGCCAGCCAGATATTTTACATCTTGGTCGATATCAAATCAAGCAGTTATGATCTAGTAAAACTAAGACAGCGAATATTTGTAAATATTTTCTACTGGATGTTTAAAGACACCAGCTAGAAATTTCAACCAGTATCTGTGAACAGACGGCTAGTATTTCCACCGAAAAAAATTATTAATAATGACGCTTCTTCTCAAATCGAACTGAAAACGATGCCGTAATCCTGTCGTCATTAGGTCGACACCCGAAGCAGTCGGACGGCTTGGGTTTACTTCCGGTGCTCGGGACACAGGGACGACACAGGGAACTTTGGGATAGCTCGTACCCTCGGGGTAGAAATGGAATTCTGGGAACTCCTCAGATTAGTCAAGACAGCAGGATTGGAGAAAAGATCTTCACCAGCAGGGCCGAAGCTTCTCTTTCTATTCATGTGTTTTAGAGGCAATATTCGCAGACTGAGCGGGTTGCAGAACAAAAATCAATACAATACAATTATAGATTTTGTAAAGGGTGAACAGAGACGCGGATACAAGTAATTTGAGGGATAAATGAGAGAGATAATGTATGAGTGGATGTGGGAAAATGGTTGACAATGAATGAAAACGGCACACAGAGAGGGATAGATAGATAGATAGATAGATAGATAGATAGATAGATAGATAGATAGATAGATAGATAGATAGATAGATAGATAGATAGATAGACAAACAGATAGATAGAGTGAGAGAGATATTGAGAGAAAGATTGAGATATGGGACATCAGAAACATTAGGAAAGAGTAAAAATAGTGGAAGAAGACATACAATACAGAGACAGAGAGAAGTTTGAATTGCTCCTTTAGTATGCGCCATGAATATTTAAGGCCTGTACAAAATTTACGTTTATGAATTCAAAGGACACAAATATAAATTATATATTCAATATTTTTCGTACTCGCATGGAGCCATCAGTTTAAAAACTTAGACATTTGTTCATGCACAAAATATAAAGATATTTATTTACAATTATTGCTGAAGCGTTAGGTGACTTAATAGTTAAGCAAAAAATAGTCGATAGTTTAAATTCATTTATATACTATGACAAATTGGAACAGATAAATACGACGACCAATCGATAGATAGATAGATAGATAGATAAGTAGATAGATAGATAGATAGATNNNNGATAGATAGATAGATAGATAGATAGATAGATAGATAGATAGATGTACTTCCACACAGATCTGAAAAGGTAACGTAATGAAATCGAGCGGTGCAGTATAAATTGAACAACATTGTTGAAAAATAAGTGACACAAAGGACTTTTTCTGCTCATCCCACTCCTCCGGACGTGTCTCGGCTAGGATCTCGTGTCTCTCTCTCTCTCGCCCTGATACCGGATGCAGCTCGAGCCCCAGCCCGAGCCCAGCCTCTGTCACAGTCCGTGTGCAGTATAAACTAGGCCGAAACAGCGCTACTCAAGGCGAGCCTTAGATCAGACTTGTATCCACGACATAGTTCTAGCGTTCGACTCAAAATTTCTGTCGTGGCCATACGGGCCAATTTCTCCGCTTGAAACACTCGCCATCTTAAGAATAAGGTGTCTTTGACAATCAATAATTCGGGGCCACAGATTCGCCGGAAATCTCTCGACCTTCTTCTCAAGACTACTCTTTTGCACACTCTTCTTTTTCCTCCATCCCATACCCTTCCGCTTCTGCTCCTTGGCAAGATTTTACGCCATTTACTTTCTTCTTCTTCTCCTTCCCATTCTTTATTTTTTGAAGGAGGAGGACAAAAAAAAATAAGTTCCATATAATTATTGTGCTGTCATTTTGATCCTACCAAAAGCCTTCGCTCCTTTTTAAAAACTCTTTCTCTCTTTCCTCTTCCTTCTGCTTCCGTCTTCTATTTTGTCTTTCGTGTCTATATTTTCTCTCTCTTTCATTTCTCATATGCCTTTCTCTCTACCTATTTGTGCAGTCACATAATTTTACTCTTTCTCTATGCTCATCATTATCACATATTTATAGTGTCGTGTTAGCATTTTTTCAATTACAAACCATAATTACATAAATTGAATGTTCTTTCCGCAGCATTTAAGATTTTCTCTCTTTTTGCTTAATTAATGCGTCACCAAGGAAATTCAAAAGTCCAATGAGCTCCCACTTTTTATGTCACCACGATTTCTTGGAGCAAATTAATTTGATGGCAAAGCTTTTTTCCCCTTCACTTTGCAGTTGTTTAACGTTTCAACTTGCACAGGTAGTGCATACTCTAAAACACGGCATAATTAATGTGGTTTTTTACAGCGAGACCAGGCTTTTGTTGTTTTCATCTACAATGAAATATGATTTCCAAAGTAAAACTAGAAAAACAGCAAATATGGATAGAGCAAATAGACAGAATCGTATGAAAGTTGATTCTTTAAAATTCTCTTTTATTTCTATTATATGCCTCGGCCATGTTACTACTTAAAGTAAATAGTGTTGTTGTCAACAAATATTTATTGACTGAAAAGTTATATTATATTTTTATTACAGGGTTCGAGCAATATAGGTCAGCAATTCCGTTTTTCTGTTTTTTTATTGCTATTTTTGCAAGCGTTGCAAAACTGTTTAAGTTTCTACTGTCGTCTTTTGCTGTTTACACTTCAGAAAGAGAGAGAGAAAAAGAGAAAGACAGAGAAAGAGAGAGAGAGAGAGAGAGAGAGAGAGTATTAAAAAATTAAAAAATGATGGGCAGATTGTATTAGAAAGATTTTTTCGAAGGGCAGTCTTGGGGTGTTTGTTTTTTTATGTAATAATGAGTCCGAAAAATAATAATGCCTTGAAAGCGTGTTTGAAAGTCCAGAGAACCAGATATAGATAGTTTGTTTAACGATGCTGTACGAAAAATTTTATAATGGTAACTTTTTGCACGATTTATTTATAGTTTGAGCTTTTTCTCTGTTGCTTAGACGAAGCCACTGATAACTAGTGGCTGTCTTTTAAAAAATCATACCTTTTGTGAGCAAAACTGTCTCGAATTAGACAAGGACGGCAAGGTATTGTACTTTTAACACCTTTTAAAAGAAAACAAATTAACAATATAAACATTCATGAACACCATACCGTTAGTATAAAGACAAAAAAAGCGAACTGAAAAAAGCAGAAAACCAAAAAGGAAAGTCATGGAGAAGTGCTGCTTCTTCTAGTGACTGTATTTAGAACATTTGAATAGGAAGAAAAATACAAAGCGGGGGTGGAAGGGAATGATATGAGTTTACCGGAAATAGAAAAAAAGTCAAGTAAACATGAGATAAGGAGAACTATGGGAAAAGGTAGATAAATAGATGGATGGATAGATAGATTCATACATACATACATACATAAATACATAAATACATACATAGATACATAGATAAGTAGACAGATAGATAGTTAGATAAATAGATAGATGGATGGATAGATAGATAGATACATAGATACATAGGTAAATAGATAGATAAATAGATAGATAGTTAGGCAGATAGGTAGATAGATTCTATGTTTTTTATATCAGTGCTCGACTGATAGTTAGATAGATAGATAGATAGATAGATAGATAGATAGATAGATAAATAGATATAACAACGGAATGGCTAGTGAAAGAAAGAGACCTTTGTTGTTCTTCACCGCTGTGACAAGGATATATATTACGATAGGATGACAAGAGCTAAGGCAGGAGAGAGAAAAACAAAATATGAAAGGAGGGGTCATGGAGTCTGGGTTTAAAGAGTTATACATAATTATCTAAAATTGAAAAGAGGAGAAGATTTAGAGAATAACTTGAAGAATAAAAGCTCTGTGCTGTAACAATTTGTGTGTACCACGTGACACACAAGATGGGTAGGGATAGGAGATGTGTAAGATAATATTAAGAGAGGGGACTAAAGACCATGTAGAGAGAATGCTTGGAGCGTCGAGTGGCGATTCAGGGGGGGGGGGGAAGGGTTGGCAACGCTAAGGTGGGAGGTCTGATTTTAAAAGGTTCAGAGAACAAAATGGATTTTGATAAAGAAACGGCAGAAGCAGCCGGCTATTGATTTTTATGGGTCGAGATTACTCCGGCCTAGGGATTAGGGACGGGCAACATGGTCTTTGTTGTCTTTGAGGGAGAAGATGCTTAGAAAGCCCGTACACTAGTGTGTTTGTATCTTCATCGTGGTGTTCCCACATTACCGACGCCACGTATTCTTACAGGGAGAGAGAGAGAGAGAGAAAAGGAGAAAGAGGGGGTATAGACAGAAATAAGATGAAACAGAGAGAACAGAAAAGATAATATAAATAGAGAGAGAAATGAGATAAGATGGACAGAGATTAATATGAGATAATGAGATAATGAGATAAAAATAGATAAAGAAATGAGAGAGAAGCGGGAAAAGGGAGGGGAACTCTGTCATGTACACAAACAAAGCTTGAGAATCTATTATCCTTGTAATTACTGTTGGATATTTGATACAGAAGCCTAACTGAAGAAATACAAGTCAGAATATGAGTGGGTTATTCTTACAAGCCTAACAGCATCTAATTACTTGGATGCAAGGATAAGTCAAATATAAAAAAAGAGAAAAAATAGATGATATAAATAAAGGAAATAAAATAATGTCTGTGAGGGAACTCGTAACAAAATCAGTAACCTTGCGTAAAGAGTACAGCCCTTAACAAAGGAAACATTTTCAAAGTTTTATCATACCATAGTGATCTTTTTTTTTCAATATAGAAACATTTACAAGGGATCAGATTTAAGCTGCAACACGAGTAGCGAGCTTTCTCTGAAACTCCAAACCTTACCAAAACTATAGCGTAATTGAAGTATGAAAGGCGTTTTTTAATATAGCAATAAATACACTATATTGGGAATGAGATTATAGCGCAGATTATCGTTCCTATTGGCAAAGTCCCTCTTTGAAGTCAATTGCTTGCATGCAAGAACGATAATTTTGTACTATGTTCTCATTCCTAAGCTTTTCACAGGAATTCCACGACGGACCATGGCCAATCATTTTACCTTTTGAAAATAGGCAGGAGTAGCAGTTTTGCAAGGAGTAAACGTCGACTTTCAAAGCCGCGAATCGAATCTTCTCCCCAACCTTAACCTCTTCTCCTGGTAGCCGAGTAGTTAGCTCGAAACTATGACGCCAAACACGGCGCTATAGAAATTAAATGCTGTCTAGAGCAAGACCTATCGGTCTCATGGGACAATTGGTTTTGTTTCCGCTTTTTTAGTTTAAAATCAAGAGTTAAAATCAAGTGACCTGTATCCGGTTTTTTTAATAAATCGGCTTCCTCCCTCAAACGTTTTGAAACTGAACTTTTGAGACAGCAGGTAATTTTTACTTAGTTTCTAAAGCCTGGTTTTCAGAACGCGCAAGCAATGTGTGTAAAATCTTTGACCATTCAATCTTGCCCCTTAGCAACATTTTTCATATTCTGCACACAAGCATATACATTTTTTAACTACAGATGATGTTTCATAGTAATGTACTCTATATCTAATGGATTGTCTTCTTACCGTCTTCTATACTTCCAGTATACTGTGCTGTGCTGAATTTTGAACATTATAGAGCACTGTATGTTTATACACTTTAGAGAAGAAAAATAAAGACATCCAGTTTATGGGTGTAAATGAAATGAGGTCTATTCGCACACAAATTGCTTCTTTTTTTTTTTAAATAAAAATTTGCAGAGCAATTCAAACAAATAACAGAGAAACCGACAGATACTGAATGATATAAAGCTAAAAAATCCATGCCGTGCAGACGAATTCAATATTATTGATGTATCTCTATTCGACAAATAATCTTGGAAACCTTATATAAGGTACCTCAAAAGTTATTGTCTTAAAACATGAGGCTCTTTTCACTAGGTACGGGCTAGTTGTTGCAATCGAATTTCCTTTTGAGGTTGTGTGTATGGGAAAAATATATAATATAAATGGAAAAAAAAATTCTTCATCGAGTTTTGCATTGCTATCATTTTTCATCTTTAAAATATGTGACCTTTGTCTTTTAGTTCAAGTATGATACTTTTAGACATCACATTTATTTCTTTTTGACAATAATTCACAAAAATGCGAGTCTTTTTTGCGTCCTTTTTGCCTGTTCTTGACAGCTGGTTAATATATCACGAGCTATTGCCATCGGCTCAGATACAACTGAAAGAGATCGCCGCAGAGATAGATTGCAAATTACCATGGCTATCGTTTTCTACACCGCTTTTCTTTTTACATTTTTATTGCCAAGATTACATTTCGGATGCCAAAAATTTTAAATGAGTCTATTTTGCTGACATTTAATCTTGCGACATTTTTATAGCCTCTAAACAGATAGATATTTTCAATCATCATTATCAATCGTAAATAATTTCATTGTCATTGTACATTCATGAACTTTCAATGCTTTTTCTTGCATGTTACGAGCTAGTCAGTTTGGAATTTGGATCATTGATTGTCATAGTTGTTGTCATTGGACTTGAATTCGGATCATTGATTGTCATAGTTGTTGTCATTACACGGGACGTTGAAAAATCGATTGTCATAGTTATTGTCATTAGACTGGAATTTGCATCATTATTTGTCATAGTTGTTATTAGACTGGAATTCGGATCATTGAGTGTCATAGTTGTTGGAGAAGAAGTCTAGTAAAAAGCAGTGGATTTATTGATGCTAAGACCAAAATATTAAAGATACTCTCAAGACATGCATCATAAGTAAAAAAATCCCCCTTTTTGAAATTTATGTAAGAATCACTTTTGACTCAAAAAATGTGACTTTTTTCACACCAGAATCACTTGCGATATAATGGGTTCTATGCAATAATTATAGTGTTCTGAAAAATTATTTGCGTTCAAAATGGTGCAATCAGCATATTACATGTTTCAAGCAAAAACTTAAGTCATAATTATAATTATGAAACATTTTATCTAGCCCCAAAGCCTGACTCGACATCACTCTCGACACGCCACACGACCTTTTGTTGCATGCACATTTGCCAATTTCGTTCCAATGTTCAACAATGTTGTAGTGGAATTGTTAGTAGGCCCAGAAATCCAAAAAATATCATTGTGCTTAGTAATATCGCAAATAAAACATACCGTGATAATTATAATATTAATAAAAAGTAATAAAAGTTATAAACAAAACATTTTAATTTATTTAGTTCCTATAAATTTCTGTTCCTGAAGACTTAGTCTATTAACCAGTTAAGTTTTAACGAAATAGTTTATCTGAAGGTTACAAAAAAATTTTTCAAAAAAGACATAAAGGCTTTAAACCTTTGCAACTGTGTCTAAGTTTTTCCTTATGGAGATCATTTATTTGCTCTGGCTTTTTCTGTTAATCATTTTCTTTGTACGCATAATCTATGTTTGGAAATTTTCATTTATTTTAGGTTTCTTTATATTTTGTAATTAATGCCATGGTGATAGTGATCAAAGCAGATGATTTTCAATGGGTACCTGTTTAACTGACTAATATTTTTGAGGGTTTATTGGAACAAAAAATCGTTCTTATAATACTAGAATAGGACAATCGATAATGATAGTTCTAAGTTTTCCAATTTAAAAAACTTAAGTTAAAACTTGTTTGTCTGTTGTTCCATCCCCAGCCACCCAAAAGCCATTCAATGGTCCGTTTGATCCGAACACAATGTTCTTACAGCTATCAGAACCGTAAGTAATGTTGTACAGTTTTGTTCTTAAACTTTAAAGAGATAAAGAAGTTAGATTTAGTAAAATAAGAGTGATGGCATTCCCTTGAAAGTATAAGTAGTGTTTCTTGTACTTTGGCCCATAATTATAACGGTTTGTTTAGTTCTAACATCGACTGACAAAAAAGCTGCCATGCTATACTAATTTGAGAGCGCATAAATGTCTTTAGTCAGTTAACGTAAAATTTGTTTACTTTTTAGCCATGACTGTTACATTTTTATTGTAAGTTCTAAGACTAAGAAAAAAATTACCTGCAAAGATAAAAAAAAGTTGCATCTCATATTAAACTCCACTTCATAAGTGTATAAGGACGGTAAAGTTTGATTTGACCTGAAACTTCTTACAGTCACAACTCCTTTGAGAGTTCACATAGCATGCTTAAACCTAGATCTAGAGGGAAAAGTGTGCATTGTCTTTTTTCGCCTTTTCAGAAGCGAGCGGAAAAATGAAATGAATTGATCCGCAGTAGACGTTCTATTATTGATAGTTCGATGATCATCGATACATTATTAGCCTACAGTTTTTTCTGACCTTTTTCGTTGTTTGTAGCTTTTGCTTTTTATGCCGATACACTGCGCTGACTTTGTGACAGTGTAGCGCTGAGTCTGGGCGCTTATTACGTAATGACGCCCCATTAAAAAAAAAGTATTTGGTTATGGATATGATGCCATTAACTAGAGGACAGTGAATGATCCCATAATTTGATTAGTAGTTTTTGAAAAGGTTACTCTCCAAAAAGATTTCGCAATAGAGTTCTGCGCCAGGCTCAACAGCAAAAAATGGATGCTCCACCTTTTGAGTTCGAATTCCCTTCGTCTGTACTTTAATGAAGTTGAACTTTTTAAAGTAATGTCAGACAGATCATTTCAATTTTCGACAAACTTTGTTGTTGTTTTTGTCTAGCTTATATGTAAAGCACCGACTTAAAATATAAAAATATAAGATAAAGCTTTTTTACTTTTGTCTAGTGTTTATCTTTTAAACAAGAACTACTGACAGAAGAATATAGCTATGCTACTTCCAGTTTATTCTTTTTCGGGGTTGAATCTTTTGGGCTTTTGGGCTGTACTGAGATAGTATTAAAGTATTTGAATGCAAACACTTGTTTACCTTCATAAAATTCTGTTAAGATTAATAAAGACTTGGCTTTTTCATTTGCGTGTAGATTGCTGCATGGAGAAATAGATAAAGATTGAGACATGGACGGAATAAACAGAAGAAAATAAGGCGTGAAATCATCACTCTTTAAAAATGGCTTTAAAAATATATGATAGTTTGATATTTGCTTTCGGTGTAATTATATTTTTAAAGTTTAATGAATATACGGTTCTATCTATAATATTTGAAAACCCTTTCCAAAAAGTCTCAAGTATAACAATTATCAAAGTCTAAATATTACTCAAGATAGCATTTCTTTTCTTTAACAGGGTAGTTTTGAATTTTTTTTCTTTGAAAAAAATAGCACAACGTAAACATGTTGAAAGTGTTTCTCTGAAATTGTATAGCCAGCTGCTTGGAAAATCTTATTCTTAGAAGAGTGAACTGCCCTGAATCTCTTTCAGTGACGCGCGGTGGGAAGTGTATCGCTTTGCAAATTGAGAAGCTGAGATCATTTTAAGGGAATTATTATTGAAAGTCCCATGGAATGGCCTTAAGCCAAGACCTGAATTGCAGGCCGTACGTTAGAACACTGTTACAAATAGAAATAATCGAAGGAATCCGCGTTAGCAGTTGCAAGCTTCAATGTATGGTTTCGTCCTTTTCCACTCATTTGAGTAGCGGACGGTTTTTTGTTAACAGGAGCGACCTCCCTTTGCTTGTAAAGCAGGCAAGCAAGCAGCGGCTGTTGTCGTCTCGTTCCACGTCTAGAGGAGAGAATCCATTTAGGTGCCATAGTGGCGGCGTTGGGGTGGCTTCCCTTGCTAACATAGGCTGCGTGCCGAGCTGCCGACACACAGAGTTCTGGGTTCTGAGATAAAGAGTTTCAAGGCGGATATGAGGGATATATAAGTCAATTCTGATTGTCATTGTAACCAAACTGAATAAAAAGATATTTTTGAAAATATTTAATGGTATTGTTTAACAATAATAACTGAACTTTGGTTTTATCTATCACCGAAGAAAGTCAATGGATAGGAAAACGAGGCCAAGCGAAAAAAAGGGAAATTAAATGAAAATAAGTACAACAATAAGGTTTTGAAAAACTAAGAGTTCGACTCTTTTTCAGTCAATGAATTTATAAAAAAAATTATTTAAAGTTAAATATCGCTTCTAATAGAAACAAAGGTAGAGATATAAAGAGTACATAGAAAGATAAAGATAATTTAAAAAGAAAATAGGCAGGCGCTTGGACTCTGATTATGCGAGAATCGTAAATTCTAAAACGTATCGTAACTGATGCAAAGTAAAGAAAAGTTTACATTTTCTTTTTATCACTGACAGTATGTCAAGCATGTTGTATGAGAATTTTGTGTCTGTCGTTCTGTTCAGATTCTACAAAAATGTGATCAATTTCTTTTTTTTTCAAAACTAAACGTATGGATTAAATTAAATTATATCAAGATTTTTATGTATCTCTGAACCCGAAAAAAATATTTCACGATAAAAAAAAACATCAAACCTGTGCTAATGGTTATTTTCTTCATGAAACTCATAAATCTTACCCCTTCATGGCTGTCTCATGTTTCTAATTCATGGCGGAAGGAAAGAAGAGATGCCTCTAGGCAACTCAGAATTAGAGTAGAGAAAATGGCATTGAACCCCTTCCCCCCTGGTCCCTGGTTTCTTTGAAGGGATGGTAAATTTGAATCCTTACATTAAATCATTTCAAGAAGAAATCTAATTTATTGCCTCTTATAACTTTACCCAAAAGCTCGAACTTGAGTCAGGCACGTGTTCAGTAAAGTAATAATATCTTGAGGAAAAAAATACAAGTCAAAAGACCCAAGTTTACAGAGACTAAATAATTAAATCGGATATTTCACATAAAAAAAGGCGAAAAAGTTAATCCGGCGTGAGAAACTTTAAAACGAATGTAAAGAGAAAAATTCTCAACTTGTGCACTTGATCGAAAAAAAATGATCATGAATGACCAGAGATGAAAAAATAACCATTATTTTCATCGAGATTAACATATGCTTCACAAAAAGCTTTTTATGCCTTTTTACGCAAACAGGTGAGATATTTTTGGAGAAAAATTTTATGACACAAGATTTAAATTGAATAAAATTTTTTTCCTTAATTATCTCTCCATATCAAGGGAATTAAAAAAATACAATAAACAATACAAGGCATGAAGGCAAAACAAAAATGCGGTTTAGCTAGGCCGAGGTTAGTTTGTTGCCTTGTTTGTATAAATGTAGTGTTTTAAACTACCAAAGCATTTTTCTCAAACCAAAGAAGAAAACAAAAGACAAAAAAATGACGAGGTTTGAACTTATGAAAAACAGTTATTACGATCTCTTTACAGTCGAAAGATAAGCGCTCCTGTCTCAGTAGATTTTGAGATCAAATAAAAAACGAGACTACATTATCCGTATACTTTGTACCTTTATAGATAAATTAAGCATTTGCAATAGTGTTCTCATAACAGGTATCGCTTTATAATATTGAGACGGAAATTACTTTGTGCAATCATACAACGATTAAATGACAAGATAGAACCTTGTAATTTACAGATCGCGATTTTCCCAATTTTCGAAAGACTTTTTTGACTGCGCCACCCACACTCTCTCACAAACCCACACACTCACTCGCATATTAAAGAGTTGGTCTCATGGCTTAAAATTAAAAAAAAAACTAACCTTTCTTTCTCCTTTCTGACAGAGTGGATCTGGAGACAGCTCGCCAGTTTGTGAGAAATCTGACACAAGTTCTCAAGCTTCCACCAGGGCTCATCTATCAGATGAGGTGAGCAGGAAATTTATTCATTTTGTAACTGTTTTTCTTGTTAAGCCCTGGTACTTTTCGTTAAAGATGCATCCAGAGCAGCGAAGACTTCTGAATTAGGCTTCACAGCAACGTTGGCATACCTGCTTTACAAAACCAGCTTAAGTCTAGATATACACCACCGCAGCAAAACAGCATCGGTCAGTGTTGCTCGCCTTTTGAAAAGACGGCAGAATGGTGGTCTTACGTTAGGAAACATTGTTAACTTAGGGAGGAAGGGGGAGGGAGAGGTAAAAAGCTTTGGAAAGAATGATGCACTAATTAAACAATTCAGAAATTACCGCAGGTTTTTAACACTTTGGGATTTTTTCTTTGGAGTGACAAAATTAAACAATGATTTGGTATTGAAAATGATGAAGGTAGTATTGATTATTTACTTTTGGCTGAAAAAATTAGCCATGAAGTTCATTGAAAGTAGATTTTTCTGTTTTTGTTTTCGCATTTTGCTCTCTTTCGTTTACCAATATCGGACTTCACACCCACCACACATTAAAACGGTTACAGTAAAGAAAAAAAATCATTAACAAACCAAGAGAATAGTAATATATAGCATGCTAAAAAGTTATAATGCTTCGTTGAGTCTACGACAAAATTTTTTTTTCGATATCGGTGCCCTGAATAACACCTACACACCATTAAAACAACGTGGCTTATGGTCACTGTTTGTTGTATAATAACGTGACAGGGTGATTAGGCTTCATCACCGGGTGTGAGAGCATCATACTCATCATCTCTCCCAGTCACCTAGCTAGAGCTTCTCATTAAGACGCGGCTTGGTTGGATGCACCAGAGAACCACCTTCGAGAACTTTCAGCGTCTATTAATTTTCGCACTGATTAGGACTAGCACCAAGTCTTGCTCTACCACAATGACTGTCATTGAATCAGTGACTCATAATGTCCTCGCGGCCCTTCTAAATCTTAAGCAGGTGTGTAGAGAGAAATACAGAATAAAATAGTGTCTCGTCTGTGCTGTTTTTCGGCGCAATTTACTCTTTATCTTTTTTTTAGATCGCGCGATTTACTTTGTCAATCAGAGCTAAAGCAAGGGTGCTTGACTTATCCTTTTTTATATTCCTCTACCTTTTGCAAGTTTTGTATTTGCGATTTTTTTCTCTCGGCTTTCTTCTTTTTCACGGCCTTTTTTATTTTGCAGCGAGTTTATTAATAAACTGTACATCGCTTTAATCTTTTTTTTTTCATTTACAAAATTCATACAGTAAATAAACAAGTGCACTCCAAAGCTATCAATTAAACAATTTTTTAAAATTAGCCCTGACTGAAGGACACACCTGGTATGTGATGTTTAAATCGAATGGGAATTTTTACTTATTAATTCCCATACTTAACTAGAAACATGAACTTTACTTTGCTGTCATCTTTGTCGCGATCCCATCTTTTGTTTCCTTAAGCAATTTAGTATATCAAAACAACAATGGGCATTTCTTTGGTCTACGTTGATGTAATAAAAACAACAACACTGACACACATACGCAAGCACACACACATAGAGTTAAACACAGTAGCAAAGTACCGTATAGGAAATTTTTTTCTTTCGATGTCGATCTATCTATCAATACGCTCTTAACTCACGACGCTTCGATTTTCATTTTTGAGCGTCGTGCGGGCTTTCTTTCCCCTGCGGTCATTAGGACTTGCGACTCGGCACACGGTGCAATCAATAGTTGAAAATTACAACCACCCAACAGGCTGACGTTCTGGACAGTACGCAATGCATCTCTAGGTCTCTCTGTTTGCTGTCTATCTCATTATGCTTCTTTTTTTCCTTTCTTCTGTATCTTAAATTGAATGTCTCTGCGAATGTGTGTATTTCTCTTTCTTTACTGGAGAAAGAGAGAAAGTGAGAGACAGAGAGAAAGTGAGAAAGAGGAGACGTGCACATCTCTGCCTTTTCTTTCTCTCTTTCTCTCACTCTCTCTGTTTGTCTATTGTATTTGCCTGCTTGTTGTAATCTGTCTTAATTGACCTTCTTGTCTTTCGCAGTGTATGTTCAATTAACATGGGATTAATATTGCTAATCCCATGTTTGTTTTTTTTCCACTTCCGAAGGTGTTTTAATAATAAAACAATTGTCATCACTATCTTCATAGAATTACTCTAGATTCTTTTATTAATACCATTGCTCTTTTTACCATGTTGTTTCTAATGGTGCTATTATTATTATTATTGTTATTACTGTCATCTTTTCCTCTTTTGTCAGCAATTACTAACTGTTGGCAAATTTAATCGTTTATCTTGTTGACATTAATTTTTCTAATGCTGTCAAGTTATAACGATATCTAAAAAGGACTCGAATGTATTCCTGGTTATTCTTCAATTTTAACTCTTGTGATTCAAGCAATTATGTATATTATATTAGTAAGTATGCACTAGCACAATAATAAAGTGCTCAACATCATTGGAGCGTATTATATACTATTAGATCTACCTTCCTTTGTCTTCAACTACGAAACACTGTATATAGGCTAAAGACAAAGGAAGGTAAATATATACATCTTTATTTCTTGATGATTTTCGTTGAGTCGGGCGTATTTGTAACGATACATATTTCGCTCTCCTTCATTGCTGCGGATATGTTGGTTTTCATCATTGTCTTCACTGGAATAATTGTTCTAAACTAGGTGTTTTGTTTTTGTCTATAATTCACTCGAAGAAAAGTCTCGTTTTCAATTTTAAAGTCAGGCTAGACAAACGACCTTAACTTTTTAAAATTTTGATTTGACAATTAAACTTTTACTCGAATGTCTCATCAGTTTTAAGTTTCTAGTTGATCTAGTCACTGAAGTTGATTTATTATTTATTTATGTTCAATATTTGCATTTTCTTTACTTGGAAGTTCTACCAGACAAGTTTTATTATCAGGATAAAAGTAAAGTGAAAAAAACATCCAACAAATTTTGACAAGATGGTGTTAAGTTGAATGCAGATCTATAGCGTTGTAACTCTTCCTACATACATAAATCTTCTTCATATCTTTGAAACTAGCCAAAAGTAAAGTGAAAAGTTTATCATAGTTTACAGTGTTATAGTCGCCGTGCTAGTTTTTTTTCTTAACCTTCTTCGTCAAGGAGAGAGATGTGCAGGCAAGTCCTTGTGGAACCGTGTGGCAGATTTCAGGCTTAGCTGTGCCATTACAAGGGATTTACGCGGTGACGGTTAATATAAAGGTAATCCGGTTCGGATTTTGGCCGTTTCCTCTTGTTAAATGGATAGCGTGATGCATGCTGGGTGTCTCTGGCGGGGTAAACATGTCAAAATCATGGGAGAGGATCCGTCTAATTTGACCGCACGTATTAGCAGCTTTTATGGGAGTTGGGCAACCGTTCCAGCAACATTTTTTATTGGAGTTCGGCCAAAAGTAAAGACAAACTACCTGAGCATTTTTGACCACCTAGACATATCGAGTTCCGTCCAAAATTGTAGAATTTCTTGAAGATTGGAGAAAAAAATACATTTTATAGTTTAAAAGATTGAATTTAGAACCTTTAAAGTAAAAATGGTGCCTTTTCCATTACGAAGATCAAGAAATTCACAAATCGGTTTTACACCACAAATTATACTGGAATTTCATGTGAAAACCGGAAGCCTATGAAAACGATTTTCATGAACTTTTTGTTTTCATAGATCCCAATGGAAACGTTAGTTTTAATGAGATTTTTGACTATTATAAACCGACTTAATATTGTTTTAAAATTGCCGGTATTTTAAATTTGGAGTTAATGACACTTGGCCGTTGATTATGCACCAATTGCATTTAATAGCATATAAGGATCCACAAGATCTAGATTTAAATGAAAGAAGAGAACAGAGAGAATAAATCTCAACTCTAGCACGATAATGCCGAGGAAAACCATGGGGAAGTAGAGAGATTGGTAGGGAGTGTGTTGAGCGCCAAATCCTACGTCATACTTATAGCAGGGAGTAAAAGGATACACAAGTTCAGAACAGAGAGAAACAGAGACAGAGACATAGAGGCAGACAGACGGAGAGACAGAGAAAGAGAGAGCCGTTAGTTGTTCGCACCTTAAAAGTTAATACGGCAAAGCAAGTTTCTTACGGCATTTTGAACCGTAGAGGTTTGGCAGATTTTTTCCCTGAAAACATCATCTTGTTTATCAATAAGGTCAAAATGTTTTTCCTCCACAAAATCAGCCAATTTGCTACCCGATGCAATACAAAAAAGTTATATTTGTTTTGTTTCACTGAATACCTTGTGCATAAATGTTCGTACCTAAAAACACACTCTTTAAGAAAGTACTTCTTGGCCTAGGTTGAGTTATTTGAACGGCTCTAAAAGAAATTCCTTTGGGGTAGTGAACTGCGGGATCACCAAGTGTAAAGACGTGATATGGAATCAAACAACAAGACATTGAATGTAAAAAATAAAGTCGCCATTAAGCCAGTTTTTAGTAAACTATAGGTATATAGAGATGATGATTAGGTTGCACTTAAAGAATCTAGCTTGTTTTCTCTATTATGAATATACGAGGGTTGTTCAAAAAGTAATGCCTCCTGTTAAATAAC
>BMAT01009626.1:377701-391989 GCA_019649035.1 Elysia marginata | reverse complement strand
AAAAAAAAAAAAAAAAAAAAAAAAAAAAAAAAAAAAAAAAAAAAAACGAAAAACTGTTCCATGTCGCCTAATTATTTATGATTTTACAGTAAAAATGTACGGCAATCAAGCACTTTAATTTTTTACTAACAGTGACATGAAACTAGAATAAAAAAAAACTTACAGTAAAAAATTAATTTAAATTAGGACATTAAAATCAGCTTAATCATTGAGTAGAAATTGCTCCACATAACATTCAGAGTATAACCTGATGTGAAATAAGAAAAAAAAACATTTCAAAGTTTTATAGCGGCCCGTAATTTAGTTGTCCAAAGTATGAGTCTTTTGTATTGATGATTTTCTGGTCTACCCTGCCGAAAACATGAAGTCGTTTTATCAATCCAGCAAAAAACAAGACATTGTTGTATATATTGTTGGTTGACTGTGTGTACATCATTTAAAAGGTCAAGACAAATGAGAGATAAAATTAAGGACGCAAATGAGGAGGGAAGAGAGATAACGAAAGAAAAAAAAAACAATAGAGGGGGGAAAAGATTGCTTGCTTTGAGTTTGTGTAAATATACCATCAAACGTTCATAGTCAACGCGCAAAAGTTTGGCCCTTCTCTGGTCTTCAACATACATGGTGTAGATTTGTCTAAACGACAGTGATAGTTATGGTATTGTTTGCACAGAGCGGATTTTTAAGTTATTAGAGCCCGTCAGAAAGTGATACTGATATATCTATGCTGTGAGGTTAAGCCATCATGCAAAATACTTTCTTTTTAAAGAAACTTTTTAAACAATCACCGTCTCTATTTAGACACGCATGCTGTTTATCTTTTTGTCGTTGTTGATATCGCCGCAAACCTGAGTATCTTCTTCCAATAACATCATTATTCTTCGTCGTCTTTGAAAACTTTGGTTTCTATTCCGTAGACCATAATAGCAGATCTCCATGCAACGCGATGATCATGGAGTCTTCGTATTCTGTTTTAAAATTCATCAACATCATCAGAGAAAAGCGATTCATTTCCGCGTAAACAAACCTCTTCATGTTCTCCGTTTGTGACCTCCTTTGCCTCCTCTTCGACTGAAAGGATCATCAGGGAATAGCATTTTCTAAAGATAGCGGTGTGTTGTAAATTCTTTGGAATAGTCTCAACACCTTTTTAAATGTATCTCGCAAAAAAAATCAAATAAATGAATGCTAGAAATGCAATAAATTTCAATCAAAAAAAGCAAGACAGATTAAAAACATAACATTGAAATAATATATCTATTGCAGGTCCCTATTATTACATTACATTTACAAGAGGAGGTGATTTGGAAATTTTTAAGAGTAGGTGCAAAAAAAAAAACCCATCAGACAACATTAATTTATTTACCCAGATAACATTAAAAATTCGGACAACCTAACAATATAAGACTAATAATGCACATCTTTAAATATGCTTAAAAATCATGTTGATCGTGAATTGGTGTCTCTGAAATATGATTTTGATTGATTTTTGTTTCTATGATGGTCCGTTGATGTGTCTTAAAATATGTTTTTGATTAATTCTAGTTTTCTATGATTTTTTTTCGAGTGTAAAAAGGATAAATATCCTACTTGGTCTTTGTAATGATATGATATGATACAATAAAAAGGTGACATTGCAGTTGAAAGAAGATGGTATCTTTGGATTTTGCCAAACAAATCCTTGGCAAACCAATATCACTGGCCGCAATCAGCCATTTTACCTTCTTTGTTTTTCCAGAGTCAATCACACGCTTACATTTGTTTTAGAATGCCAAATCTAGTACTTAAAGAACGAGTTTTCCATCCAATCAGCGTGTCTCAGCTACACAGATGAAAAACTGAGAACCAATAATGTTTGGGCCTGGATTCTTCATGGGAAGAGCGCCCATACCTGAGTGTTTCTTGGAAAAGTTTTTACGTGCAAGTTTCAAACCTAGGTTTTCTTGCCCTTACTGCTGTGGTTTGTGAACTCTTCACCTTATCACATGAAGCCTGGAGGAATGGAACAAATCACTCAAAATAAGACTAAAACCATTCTATTTTAATAGGACCTAGATAACCTGTTATCACAACAGAAATTACAAAAAGTTATTTATAGACCATTTGCTCAGGTTTTGAAGGAGTAAATGAACGTGAGTGGAAAAATTATACTTAAGAGTAAAACAAAAGGCTAAAAACGAAGGAGGGTTTTGACAGTCCTAAGTTGAACACCTCTAACCTTTTGACAGCAAAAGATAACGAAAACGCGTTTGATTTATCGTGTTGTCACGATCAGGGCGAATGAACAGATTAAGCTAAATACACAGACAGGGGCTGTCTTTCTTTTACATCGACTATAAATCTTCTACCTTGGAAACTAATTTAGACCCTACCTTTCTGCGCCACGCACCTCGTTAGCGCTCTATAGAGGTAGAAAAATCTATCGCCCGGATGTGTGGTATGGATGTATTATCTCCCATTTATTCATTACGATCGCATTAGGAGAGGATAAGTCTTCGCATCTCGCTGTAATGGGCAAGGTGTTTTCGAGTAAATCAAAGATGGCGGATTAGGGAAGCCTAGCTCCTCGAACTGGCGTTGGGGTCGTGTCTGGAGTAAAGCATTGCCAGAATAATAGAATTATTTTACGTCTATAGGAAAACAGGATCGAGAAAACTCAACCGGTCTAACTGACGAAAAGTCTAGCGGTGTCGTCATATTTCAAGAGGTTACCTTAGCCATAAGTTTATGTCCTCTGGTTGACAAAAGTTTTTTGCTATTTTAAGAGAAGGGAAATACTTTTATGCACGTCAAAAACAAATTCACCTTGTCAACCGTAATGAAGTATGAAAACTGTATTGATGTGTTTAATTGTTAAAGACATAGTCATGGCTTTTTTATTTTACCTCCCTTTTCGCCGTTTCGTTTAATATAGATATTTTTTTTTTAAGTAGCCAAAATCAGTAATTATTACTTTGTTTTATTAGATCCAGTGATTTTTTTCAACATAAACCGAGATTTCTATGAATTGAGTGCCCATACATCTGTTGTTGTATTTTTTGTAACATTGTATGAGGATTTTAGTACGTGTGATTGTCAAGGTTACTATTTGAGTGAACTGGTATTATCTTATCTGTTTGGCTGTTCATTCCTTTATACTGTTTTAAACATTTTATCTTTTTTAGTTGGCAATGGCCTGTCGGGAAACCCATGTAAAACGCTTAGAGAACATTAGTGGATAAGCGCTTTATAAAAACGCTCTTTATTATTATCATTATCATTATTATTATTATAATCATTATTATTATTTTTATTATTATTATTATTATTATTATTATTATTATTATTATTATCTTATTTCACTGAAAACAGAAGTTTACGGAGAAATAGGGAGATTCTTCCGTTGTTTTTTACAGCATTATAAAACAGTTAATTTTCTTTCTCTAAGGCGGTATGTCCTATGAAATGTTATAAGAAAAAACAAATTGCAAGGGATATTTAAGGTTCAGTTTTCCACATAAAATAAAGTTAGCTCTAAATCAAAATGAGTCTTTCAAAAAATCAAGGAGATTTTTTCCTGTATTTCGACAATATATTTGGTTGGGCAGAACGCGGATAGACAACAGCACACACTGACACAGTTAGATGAATAAACAGAGTGCTCAAAAAAGGCAACAGAAAGGCATGAAGCAGAAAAAAAACCAAAAGAACAAGAAGAGAATGAATAAGAATCATATGATGGTAATGAAAGTAAGAAAAGAAAAAAAATTATACCAAGGAAGAAAAATTTAATGAAAGAGCTAGAAAAAAAATTTAATTTGTTCTTCTAACATTTGCTCAAAAAAAGGTTGGGTAAGAAGTACACCTATGCGTCTATTCTGTATCTCTTGTACCCGTAATACAGTATTCCGAGATTTGTTATATTCAATAATTCCCGGTAAATGGGGGAAAAATCATACAGTTGGTCTAATCAAAAGCTTTTGCAAGATCTAGGGGATCTGCGCTCACTGAATTCGTAACGTTCTCACACATCGGTGTTCCTAATAAGGCTCTTTGTTTGGAAATGCTGGTTACCTTCACTGATCATTAATACACCCAGCAGCTTGTCTGAAAAGGGTAAGAAATTTCATGAAACAGAAAAATAATGTGGCAGTTCTTGTTTTTGTATATTAAACTAAATTATAACTACATTGAAATAGATGTCGATAAGGAGAATGGATAATAATGAAGGCATTGACACGGATGGTGTTAGTAGAACTGAGGATCACAGCTTCAACAATAGAGAGAAATAAGAAATACTAATGAAAGCCAACTCGTACCAATTTTCTATCATCTTAAAATTTTGTGTCGATTGTCATAAAAAAAAATTTTGAATGACGAAAACAATGTTTCGTCATGATTAGTCTTGCCTATCGTTATTGATAATATGGAACTCACGCGCTTTTTAATTACACATTTTTCTCAATAATTTTTTAAGTGTAAAAACAGGTTAAAAGATGCAAGCCAATTTTAGGAAAAAAAGTTAAAATTCTATGTGATACATTATGTAGCCGTCTTAGTTTTTTTTACTAGCAAGTTATATGCATGCTTTTTTTTGCGGTTTATTATATATGTTCTTAGTTTTTGTTAAATCTCCTTTGTTAATAAACCTACTGAACGTATGATTACGCTAAAAGGTAGAGTCTTCTTTCCAGAACAAAAACTCATTAGACTCTGTAAACGGTTATGAGAAGACAACAATAGTATTCCCTGTTTCCACTCTTGTACTTTGCAAAATGACTATGAAACTCCGCTTGAAAAGATTATATTACTCGCTTTGAGAAGTTCCTTGAAAAGAACTCAAACCAAATTGAAATTTTTGTTGAGGGTTCAAGCTCTTCAGGAGACAAGATATTCCACATCTTATAAACCTATAAAAGATTTCCGCCGTCGTCGTGATCGCAGGGACATAAGCTCAAACAAAAGATTTTCAAAAGAAAACTGTGGGGTTTTTTTCTTCTCTTTTGTTCTTTTTTTGTCCGCGTCTTTCTTTTCCCATTCGTGCTCAGCGCCAGCTTGCTCTAATAATGTATCATAGGAGAGTTTACAATGGAAGCCGCGGACGCCATAGCTGCGGGCACTGACTGCAATTTCCTCTCTCTACCTTTAAAGGCCTTCATTACCATTAGGGCGCTCTTTGTGGTCGGCTCAGGTCTCTTGTATCCTGTTTCTTTCTCGATCGTGTATGCCTGTGTGTATGTGTGTGAGGAAGTCGATGAGATCAACCGACGCAGGGTGATTGTTCTTTTTTTTTCCTTCTTCAAAAATCTCAGTACTTTTAGCATCATCTCCGCCATTTTATTTTATTTCTAAAAAATATACTTAACTTCTGTGCCAGACTACACCGCGCTTTGATACTTTCTTGGTTGTCTAGTTTATAAACAGCTATAAACAAAAAAGCCCATCTATTTCAATTATAACTGTAGTAGCTGATTAAGATTTTCCTATATATTGGTGAAAAAACAGCAATTTACATAACTATCACAATAAGCAAAATAATAACGTCCTACTTATCGCCTGCATTACAAAAACTTTGACAACTTTCTGCCTGTGTTTATTGTATAATACTATGAGAAAGAGAAGAAACTACTCTCTACTTACATCTGAGCTTTTTGTTATATCTTGTAACATTTTATTTTTCTACTGTTCTGTGAGTTGCTTTTTATCATCCTTGCTCAGTTATACAGATAAAATTTTTAAGCAAAAATTATCGTGACTATTTTCACCTCACCACTATGCTATTTTTATAGCATAACAGTAGCAATCTTATTTCTTTCTTCATTCTTTTTTGTTTGTTTTTTTTTTGTTTCGTTTTTTTTCCAGATAAACTCAACACAAAAATTTAATTAACTATATGCTTGATATCACAAGTCCTCTTGATTCTATCATTTGAAAGCCAAATAATTACATTTTATTTTGTCTTTTTAAAAAAGGAGATTTCCTTTTTACAGTATCATTGCAGAAGGCTAACAGAAGGTGTTGAAACATAAGAGCTCTTTGCCGTAAGCAATACTATCATCACAAACTGAACCAGAGAGATAAATTGCATTTGTCGTGACACTGTTGTAATAAAATCGGCACAGATACCGTGACAAAGATAATTTTTTTCTGCCTATCTTCTTGACACAGCCAGTTCTCAGGTAATCATAATCACTAACACTACCACCCTTACCACTTCACCACCCCACCCCTCCGCACACAAATCATGTGCAGTAGGATCTGACATCTAATGGTTTTTCGACCAGAGTATTCCTTAATCAGCACTGCTGGCATGATTAATGACATAGCATTAAAATAATCATAATTTTAGTCGTCCTTTAAGCTTTGGGCACCATTGCACCTACACCGCAAACAAAAGCCAACAGCAAATGATGTTTAGTATTGTAGATCTTCTCATTGTTCTAGATCTTGCATTGTGTCTAAACGTGAACCAGAAAGTCATCTGTTTTATTCAGTTAACTTTTCTTTAGCGTTGTTAATACGTTTACGAAACAGAAACCCAACATTGCTCTTTCCCATTAGCCAATGACAAATCGAATTCTATTGTGTTTTCTCTTGTATATTATGAACAACTGAAGGAAATTCCCTCCCAAATGTACAATGCTATTTATTTAGTAAGTAATTTTTTCTCAAAGATGTGTATAGCATTTGGGTTTTAAAAATTATGTGGCATCTGTTTGTTTCTTAGTTCTGCTCCTGTTGCTCTTCTGGTTTCAACACTCTTGAACTAGGCAGTTTTTTTAAGTTTATTTCGTCTGATGTCAATTCAGTCAGATACCCTATTGAACATTACAATTTTGAGGTTCTTAGAAAAAGAAGAAAGGAATAGATGTGGAAAAATAAAATGACATATCGGGAATATTAGGCGTCTAATGAAAACACAAAAAAGTACGAAAAATTTTCACTGGTTGTAAGGGTCAAACGCAAGCTTAAGTTTATTATTAGCCAAAGAAAGGAGAAGGTGTGAGGGGTTGTGTGATGTGATGTAGAATCAGTGCTCAAAAAAGTTTTTTATGTGGTTCAATAAGGGTAGTTGTACTGTTAGATGCTCTGGAGACTCCTAAATAAACCATCAAGTTGGTAATTAAGTATTATCTGTAATGGGGAGTTGTGGGCAGAGTATTAAAAATACCCATTAAATTATAAAAATCATAGTAGTGCTAATGAACTCCCATGGAGTTTAAAACTCACTCCAACATCCCCCAGGTTGATGGATAGCTTTAAAACATGATGTCTGAACCTCTGCTATAATATTGTCTGAAAAAGTTTGTTAGATGCGTTACACCTATGACTTTGGCAATGTCGCAATTTCGACGTTCAAAGACATTGACATTTTGAAAATGGCATAACATTATTTTTTTTTTAAATTCTAGGCTTTCAAAAAATCGAATCGAAAATTTTTTTTGGTATTGTTATAGATTTCCTCGAAAGAACTTTTAACAACTTTTTAAACAAAAGTTGAACAAAACCACAACAAAATTCGAAAAGTGTTTTTAAGAATGGACAATTTGATACCCTATTCAAGAGGTGCGGTCATAGGATCTGCAAGAACATTAACTTGTAGAATTGTAAATAGAAATACTCATCAACTGGTTGATATTGCAACATTCTTTTACTTACTTCGGTTTATTCAATACACATTTCTAAAACTCTTCTCTGCTGGTCTAATTTGTCAGCTTATCTTACTTATATCTTTCTACATTCAAAATAAAAAAAAAAACGTTTGGCTTGTTTCTTGTTTCAGAGTTGATCCCGATGGCGCAATCACTTTGATGTTGAACCCTGACCCGGAGGGAGTTTGGGATACGGAGAAACTTGCAAAGGATGCAAGTAAGTTCTAGTTAAAATAATGATGATTTCTACATTATTTCTACAATCAGAAAACAGTTTATTTCTCTGACGATAACACTCATTTGTTAGTCAACCAGGGTAAATCACAAGCCACTTAGTTTAGTTGTAGGTTAGTAAGGCAAACAGGAAACGTTGCGTCGCGATTAACGCAAGTAAGTGCAGATAAGTACCACAGTTATTATGCTATAATAATGACTATTTTCCTTGTACCGCAAACACGCAAGGATTTATCTTGCTTGTCTAGAACGTAGGAAAGAGTTTGCTATCTAGACAATCTTTGGGCCTGTGCCTCATGAGTGGACATGCCCAACGGCTAAGCAAGCTTGAAAAGAATTTGAGTATAAGATATGCCTGCTATCCAATTTAATATGAGTTTTTAAAATTAAAATTAGAACAAAAAATCGATTCTTTAGTAAGCCGGCCCTCTCAAATAAAAGATATAGATTTTTTGCACATCTACTCATTATGCAGCATCGTGCCTGCATCACAGCGGCCTAGTTTAGAGCTCTTAAAATTTACTTAGTATAAAAATAGTCTTTCTACTTTTGGATTGAAATATTGAGATGTATAAAAAGGCAAGGGTTACAATTTTTTCAATCTCTTATTGGATGTTGAAAACTCAGATTCTCAAAATTCTGTCTTGAACACCACGCTAAAATTTTTACAAGTCTTTGTATCAAAGGCAGCCACCATGAAGCTTTGCATTTAAAGTGTTAGATTTTTGTAACATAATTTTCAAACCTCAATTTAAAGCATATTTTTTCTAGCTCTCATACAGCCCAAAACTTCCATTTCGCTTTTTAAGTCATCGAGCATTTGAAATTCTTGTCATATTTACCACGTAGGGGCCCCGTTTGGAACATGGTATACGTTTTTGTTTCTACTAGAAGTCTTGTCTTTTATTTTTTTCGTTATGTGGGTAGTAATGACAGTTTTAAAAACAAACCTAGTTCCGTCTATGTTTTATCTTTTTTGTGTCTCTAAATTCTTGAATTGTCAGCATCATAGTGATGTTTGTCCTGCATCAACATAGGTTTTAAATGTAACAATAAATTGCACATCACTAAAAAAATTCATCCGCATCAGTTTTAAACTTGCTAAGACACATAGTAAACAAGTACAAAGTCTGGATATACTCCGATAAGATGCAAATGCTAATGCAAACGGAAGAAGAGAAAACTCAAACTAACATTATTTTATAGATGCATGTACAATGGTTTTTGTTTTCAAGAGTTAAAACAAAGACAATCACCACGTCCTCGTTTCATTGCTCTAGTGTTTAAATGTATTTCAAAGATTTTCTTATCTGTTTAATTTATCTCAATTAGGAAAAATTCAAAATAATTAGTGACTAACCAACCAACCAACCAACGGAGTCATTTTAACTGACTGAGTGTAGCAAAGGCACGGGGTGATAACTATTATTTCCTGCAACCTACGAATAATTATAATATTAATAACGAAAACTATTTAACCTTAAAACCTGGATACATCAGACTTAATTTTATTTTCAAAATTGAGAAAAGCAATGAAAACAAAAGACTGCTGGTTTATGTGCTAGAGAATCTTACGCATCCCATCTTTTGTTCGAACTTTACATAACGATTCATAAAAACCACCATGGATGAGCATGGTATTGTAAGATGATTATGTAATATGTGGTTAATCTATTACAGCTGAAGATTTGCTCATTAACGGTGTTCTGCTTACTACGCTATTGGCAACTAAAAACGTTTTGACCATCGCTCAAAGGTGTTAAATTTGTATAATTTATAATGTGAACTTGTAACGGAACATATACTTAAGACCGTAAATACATCCAACTTGTGTATCTTTGTGTCTATTTCGAGAAGTTAAACAGCATTATGATTTAGGAATTTAAGGTTTGGCTCGTCTAGAAGCAAAATTTGCAGCTACAAATCGTATTGTTTACCCTATCTATATTAAAACATAACAGCATTTTTACCCGTCCTATTTAAAAAAAAATTCTTTACGACAAAAATGATGGCTCCTGTGGATGACAACCATAGGTAGTCATCTTCCGTTCAGTAGACAACAGTTGTCATATAAAAATCTCTTTTTTTTAATCCAATTATTGAATCCGCAATCTTCACATCATGGCCTTAAGTGACACTTTGAATGAATTAACGTCCAACCGGCGCTCTTGTTCAATCTATCGATTATTATTGAATTTGTACAAACTTTCAAAACGCCATGCAGTTTAGTAATTTGAAAACGAAATAGCCCAAGGCGAGGCAGCCATAGAAAAACCGCCTTACTCCCTCATTTCCTCCGTTACTCAAGACAGTCAGTTTCGTCCCATTTGTCTGCCATCTGTTTCGACTTTTTTATTAGACATTCCACTTTTGGATTATTTTTCAGCTTTCATCTTCCCTTCCAAGATTTTCCAATCTTCATATGTTTCAATTTAAAGTCTGCCCAGGCGCTCATTAGAAACCGCGGTTTTCTCTCAGGCCATTTGATTGTTCAATCTACTTTGTGATTTTCTATCTGCGAGGCTTTTTTTCCTTTCCTTGTTTAAAAAGAAAATATTTTTGAAAGATGTACTGTCGGTCTCCTTCCATTACGCTGAGCTGACGAAAGTTAATCTTAATTTCTCTTTTAGTCTTGCGAGCAAAGAACCCCTACGGCCTGCATGAAAATAGCATGGGAATAATATGAACATCGGCTCTCACTCCCCCCCCTCCATTCCCAATCTTTCTTCCTGCCTTTAAAGATACCTTCTTCTAATGTAAGGTACGTCTGATCTCTGAATAACCAGGAAATGTGTTTAGGATTTAGATAATTAGGCCAAGAACACTATTACTAGATTAATTTCGAAAAATGCCCCCACGGAGATGCCGCTGTATTGTGTTGAAAGAACCGGTATTGATTGTGCTTCTATTCACAGATCTCTACATTAATTTGGTTTCTGGGACAGTAATGTTTTATAGCATTTGATCGAACTTGCTGGGAGAGTCCGAAGAGTTTCCTTATTTGGCAATATAACAGATGAGTAGAGATGCAAGCTTATGTGCTGACCCATATTTTCCATCTTTCAACTTCATGTGACATAATGTATGTTAGCGATCTTTCTCTCCAAGGTTCATTATCCAATTTTTTATAAACTATACTATATGATAACATTTTTAACACATTCATTCGTAAAACTCTTCTTGAAATCAAAATTCTCGATCAGTCAGCGTTCTTGTCATAAACTTGTTTGTCGTGGATTAGTTGCACTTACATTTTCAATAGATTTTCAAACGTTGCTTCCTTTGAAATATTTTATTCATTCGCTTATAAAACCTCAAGGAAGTCGGATTTCACGTGTTTGTTATTTTTATTTTACAACACAAACTTGTGGTGCCAAAGCATTTAAAAACTGGTGTCACCTTATGTTATCTGTTTATTTTTCTAATTTTACGCTGATGTCGCTTACTTCTGTGCAGAAATTAACTGCAACCTGTATTTTATATTATGAACTATAGGATTCTATTTAACAATAAAAAATCAGCCAATGCGTGTTACATTTTATAATTCAAGTAAACATATGTGGGAGTCTTAAACTTAACAAAAAGTCTTCCGCTTTATATAGACTAGTCAGCTGCATTAAGAAAAAAGTTAAGTAGTATACATAGTACAGTGAACTGGGGAAGCATGATTATGAGATGTCAAAAGATACCACATTTACTTCCTTTTTTCTACAAATCTTTACTCTTTCCCAGCATTAATACATGCTCGCAGCATTTCAACTTTAGTTTCTAAGCACAAAAGCTGCTTGCTTTTCTTTTCGAACTTGCATCTCTAGGGGATTTTATCAAACGCAAAACAAAAAGTCAGCAAAAGGAAAGACAACTATAATAGGAGTTTTACCATTACAGCGTTGTAAAGCAGATGATAAAGAAAGGACATGACTTACAATATTGTTGTGGTTCATTGCGAGCATTTATTAAATTAAGAACCATTGTACCAATATTTTTATTGTATGTTTTTAAAAAGGGTAAACATTAAAAGGATATAACATGTAGCAAAAGAAATCCTGTAATTATAACGTTTCACAAAAAACTATATTATAGAATTTAAAAATGTTCATAATGGTTGTTACAGCTCTGATTAATTTGGCAGGTCATTTGAAATGACATTCAGTATACGTCCGCTAAAAGTTCAATGATGTATTTTTTTAATTTGTAATAAAAGACTGGTTTTTTTTCTTTGCTATTGGTTCAAATAGTAAGCTACTAGGTTAGCCGATGAACTCTCTTGGGGGGAATGCGAGCATTGAAAGGCCAGTTCAGTAATTCGACATCGAAATCCCTTTTCACAAGATGGGCGACGGTGAAGAAGAAGGAGAAAAGGAATCCTCTGAAGTCTGGACAATTTAGTATCACCTAAGTCCGAACTGATGAAGAAACCTCAGGTTTGTGTCAGTGTTCATTAAATATGGAAGAGACCGACCACCGCCCCTGGGAAATGGGAAAGGACTTCCGGGCAAAGGGGCATTACTTTAAGGGGCATGAGGGATTGGTGACGGCGGACATCTGCTGGCTGGTTGGCTTAGAGGTCAGCCTTGGTCATATTGGCTGGACAATGACACCATCCGCAGTTTTGAGAGGGAGTCCGTTCAGAGTGAGATGTACTCAAACTCTTAGTTTTAATACCCATGCTTATTTTTTCACATTGTACAGTCTAGCCTCGACGCAAACGTCAGATTGTTGCGTTTCAATGTACTTTATCAAAGCAAATTATCTCCTTCAGTTACACAAATAATATTACCAATAGATCCAACACTACAGGCATTGTTGAAACGTCAGTATGAGCTGGCTCTAGAGTTTTGTCAGTTTTTACTATGATAAAGAAAGCGCTTGATTTTATCGTAGCGTGAGGATATACAGACCCTTGCCCGGTACTATAAGGTAGCTTTATATCTACATTTAAGATCAGATATCATTTCTGATGCTTTTGAGCAGAAAAGGAAAATGGTTTTCGAACATATTCGTAAAAACAGAAATTAATTATTAATAAGAAAAATTTAACGGTCATTTCGCGTTCAAAGATTCTACTGTATTGCATTGGTGGCATTCGCACCCTCAACAATCAAATTTGTTCTACAGACTGCCCCTTTGTGAATTATTCAAAGACTTCGGCAATCTTTTGAAAAGATTTTGATTTTTTATATATTAGGATTCACCACAGAGAGCATTTGTTACGTTAATGTTAAATATGGGACTAAGACAATTTCCCTGATCTGGAATGAGCACAATCAGCTTTTCGTTACACAGACCAAAGAGATCGCCTTTGCAGAAATTTTGATTCTGCCTTTTTAAACTGAAGTCAGCCGAGTCTTGCTTTGTTTTTCCTATGCTTTTTTAATTTTTTTTTCAAATGAGATAATACGAGCATTTTTTTTCGCTTCGCGATTTCGGAGTTGATATCATATTTCATGATTCCAAGACAAGGACAAGAAGCCTCCAAGAGAAAAAAAGAACCTGAAGGAAAACATCCAAAAGATCATTAGAATGCCGTGAAGAGGATTAAGTTCACCTAGGAATGATAGCTCTTTGAGAGAAGGATTTGTGTACAGAACAGAAAATTATGATGCGAGTATGTACTGATACGTTGAAAGAAGAAAGTGGCGTGTAATAAAAGGAACGAAAGATCAGAGAGATTAAAAAGTTAATGAATAATAATAAAGGTAGAAATATATGTAACAAAGAGAAAAATGCTTTTTTTCTATAATTTTGGAGGATTAGAAACCAAACTGCAGCAATCCATATCTCTAGTTTCTTTGTGATTCTTTTCTGGATGCTTTTAGGGTCAGAATGACCATATTTTGTTGTATAACTTATCTTTTTCCAGTGCAGATCTTGTAAACAAGGAAGCGCAAACGCTAAAAAATAAGATAAAAATAAGATAAATAACTTAAAATGATAAGTCGTTCTTTATCTGTCTTTTTCATTCCAGATGGGCCTAGATCTGTTTGATACATTTTTTTTTTGTAAATAATTCTCGTTTTTCATTGATAGTTCTTTTCATTTCTTTCACCATGTAATTAAGTTACAATTTTCGTGGATCCTCAGGCTCCTTCGCCCTAGTGCCCCGCCCCTCCCCCTCCCCTTTTTTCTTTCTTTTTTTCTTTTTTATCCGGCAAATAGATTTATATCTAGATTTCTAGGTTATTTTTTTATCTCATCATTTATATTTTATATTGTTTATAATAATATTATTGCTTTTCTTTTATCGTTAGTCCTGTCCGTATTCATGTGTCTTACACGTTTTTTTTTTGTCTCACGAAGGCGTAAAGCCGACAGCTCACCTGTTTCGTCACTATTTTTAGAGCTAAAATATATACCTTACTTTAAAAATTATGACTTGCTTACAACTACTACTACTACTACTACTACTACTACTACTACTAC
>BMAT01009626.1:341010-351365 GCA_019649035.1 Elysia marginata | reverse complement strand
GGGCGGATATCATTAGGTGTACCTACTCGATTGCGACTCTAGGTGTTTTTCAAAATTATTACTTCACTAGTTACCTCTTGGCTGTAATTGAATAGTGATAATATTTCGTGTGCTGTCACGGATGAATTCTAACAATTTTGTTTCGAATGCCATTCTGGAGTGGGGAGGGGGGTATATTATGAACAGAGTTATAATAATACCAGTACCTGAGCTCCTATTTTTACATGAATAATTTGAATGCCGTCTTGGGCAGAATTTTATCTCTAGTGCTAATTCGAAAACTAACTTTTTCATATTTTCGATAGCGACAAGTATAATATTTACTTGATACCGGTCATCTTTCAATAAAATTGAACCTGTTCAGACCTTGTTTTTGTCCTTAGCAAGGGAGTCTCAGAACTATGCAATAAAGGAGGTGTGTATTCCATGTTAGCAGAATTTGAGCGGCACTTTTTCTGATTGAAATTTCGTGACACTATTTCGTGATTTTAAAGAGTCCTTTGGTGTATGAAAGATGTGAGATTGATTATTTTAGCTCAAGTATCTCCACAGCTTTTTTATTATGCATGCATATCTTTAGATCATCACAATGCAACTAGGTTTCTAATTTATTTGACTTTCATTTGTTGTTGTTGTTGTTTTTTTTTTGTATCTCACCTGATTTAATTAAGGTAGACAAACCAAATTCTTTTGTTTCCGACTTTCTTCAGAAATTTTAGACGGACAACACCTTTTGGGTTCGAAATATTGACCTTTGTTTTTTATCTTCAGGCTCAACGTTTTGCTCCCGAGGGGAAAAGACCCCAAGGGTATTGCCCTGCTTTGTCATTTACCTAAATGTCAATACGACGGCCCTAAATGCCTGTCGTCACCCAGACCTTGACCAAACCTCTTGTACGTCAAAGCTAATGCAATTAAAAACCTGAGTTTTGTTGTGAAAACGAGTTAGGTTTAAGGCACAACTATGTTGGTGGTTGTCCTAGGAAAAAATTATAAAATAATAATATTCCATAAAAACAGCAAACGAAGCCACGGATTTTTTTTCTTTAATTATCTACCAGTACCAGTCCAAGAGTAATATGAACAATATTATTTTCTGCAATATCAAACTGTGCCCACAAGAAGGAAAGTGTTAATATAACAAAAAGTCTTTGTCCATGAGAGTGTTGAAAGCTGTAAGCAACAGAAAACTTCTACATCATTATTATAAATACCCGCATCATTTTTATGATTCCATTTTTATTGGTTTTCAAATACGTACCTTCGAAGCCGTAAATTATGAAGCTCCAATACACAACTCTTTACATTTGTAGGTTGTTTCGAGCTTGGAATATGAGTTTTAAGGTCTTATATTTTAATTTTGAATCCGAAGAACCTTTATAAAACATGTTGTAATTGTCTTTTAAACGGCTTTGTTGCCTGGGCTTTATTTAATCAGTTCACTTTCTCTCGGTGCAAGTAACTTTAATTTACGGTACGTTTGAATTAATTCACACCACAGTAAAATTTTATTGAAGAATGAATACGTAAGTTAAAACTAATTTAGGAACCATTTAGATCATGAATAGTTTTTCTTTCTCTAAAACTGTCTAGATCACATTGACTAATATGAAATTGGAAATGAGTTCCTTTAATTGGACAGAATAAGATTCTACTGTCAGGAAAATCGATATTAATGAAGACAATAGATGTCCATCTCAGCAAAACGTAATGGCAACAAAACTTACAGAAAATTTCAATAAGTCTGTAGCTCAGGCCATCCTAATATAAATAGGAACTATCGTTTTTAAGATGAACATGCCATGATCCCCTTTTTTCATTTAGAATAATTTGGAAAACTGACATGTGGTAATTTAGAAGCATAAATTTTATTTAGGTGTATATGCAAAAAATAATTGCTGTTAATAATTATTCTCAAGTATAATAATTTGTTTTTTAAACAATTTTTTTACTCTTTGAGAAGCATTTCAAGAACGATGGATCATTTACTAATGTACGCAGCAGCGGAATCGAGTATATAAACCATCATTAGTTTTTGGTTCAGTATGTGAGCATGGGCCTACAAGTTTTAGCTTTAAAGAAAGTTCGGTTTCAATCGATTGGCTCTCAAAGCCGGAAGTGAGATGTTGCGCTCCAGGGAGAGATAACTCGATAGAGAGAGGCAGGGGCGGTTACTCCCGCTGATAGCCAGCCAGACTGCGGCTTAGTTTCCCATCGCCCTGCGGGAGGAAGGGAAAGTTCAGTAAGAGGATTTCCCTCTTGGTGTTCACGTTTTTTTCTTCGCTCTGGGCGTCTCTCTAGTCTATAATGGTTATCATAAAAAACATTTCTCCCTCTAAACTAACCTTGGTTCCCTTTAGTATTCTTGTCTTTATCTATATGATTATCTTTATCTTTTTACTCTCATTCTGTCTCATTTTTCTTCTAACTGTCCTTTTGCCTCTCTCTTCTTTCACTTCGCTCCATATAATTATGTGTTCATGCTTATGCTGTTATAATTACCCGTACATTACGTCGGCTCTTTAGGAAAGAACTTTTTGTTTTCAATAAAATCTCCGACATCTTTTCATCGGTTGCTATTTTTCTTTCCATTTTAGGTCCCTCTCCAACTCATCTCTTCATCTTTACTCTGAGTCTTGATCACGCGATTGGGATTCTTCTGGGGTTTTTTTCCTTGTGTCTTCCCCCCCCCCTCTCTCCCTCTCTCTCTCTCTCTCTCTCTCTCTCTCTCTCTCTCTCTAATTCTTTCTCTGTGCACGTATGTCTGTCATCTTCTTCCTGTTTTCGTTTTAAAACTTTAAGTTCTTTAAGAATTATTCATTATAAACCAAGTCTTTAAAAATTCTTCAGTGCACTACACAACAGAAAAAAAACTAACAGACACTGTTACAGTTTTGATGAAATGAGGCTAAGTAGATTATCTTTCATTTGACAGGCGTCTGCATACGTAAGTGTCGCTTTTGATCAAAAGTATTTACTTTAAATAAGAAGCATATAACCCCATCACATTATTCTATATCAGAGGACAGATAAGTCATCATCGGTCAATTGATGGTCAGATTGCCATTCACGTCTAGGCAAAGTAGGATGCCTTCATTGCACTTATGTTTAACGATCCATTATTAAAACATACAACGGAAATACAAGGCTTAGTAACTGGAAACTCTACTCACTCTTTTTTTATTGTTAGGTCAAGTTTTTAGTGAAAATGTCAATATCGTGTTTCAGTGTCATGCATCTATGTCATTAATTGTTTAATTGATGTATTTATTTACTTTGTTTTTCTCTGAAGTACTTTGAAGACAGTTCTTTTAATCCCATCCATGTGCCTCGCTTCAAAGTGTTTCTCTTCTCTCCCCACACTTTTTCACCCCTACTACTGCCTGATCGCTCTATCCCTTTTCTCTGCCTGCGCTCTCTCTTTTTTTCTTTTTCTCTGACTGCTCTTTCCATTCCTTGTACACGTCTTTTTCTCCATCCTTTTTCTGTCTCCTCTCTTCATTCATTCTCTTTATCTGCTCTATAGTTCGTAGCCTCTAGCTGCTCACATTTCGTCTCTTTTTCCTGTTTTTCTCTACCAATCTCCTCTGTCTGTCAGTCCTCTCTAACCATCTCTCTGTGCCTGCCTTTTCTGTTCATCTTTGACGGATATATACCTCTCTCTTTACTACGCTCTCTCTATGTGTTACCATCTCCACCAGAATTTCTTGTAGCCTTTGTTTATCATTTCTTCCCTTCTATTTTCGAATCTATTTTATTTTTTGGTTGACTTCTCAATTTCTTCTTTCTGTCCGCTTTCTCTATCCCTTGTTTTTGTCTGCTTCATTCATCCCTTTTCCTGTTTGTACTGCCCATATTTTACTCCTGTTGGTTATAACCGCCACCTCTCTTTTTAATTCGTATTTGCCCCTTCTATCTGTCGGGTCTTATCCCCCCCCCCCATCTTTCTGCACAACTTATCCTTTCTGGTCTCTGCTTTTCTTATCCTTCCTTCTCTATGTCTCTTTAGCCTTTCTTCATCCATTTCACCATTATTTACATCTGCTTAAAGGTTCTTTCTTCAGTTTTTCGCGTCCTAAGCTTGTCTTGATGATTGTAAAGAGACATTTGTCCGCTTTATTCATCCCGCCTTTGGTTTTGCTATACCTATGTCGTCCATGTGTCTATTCACTCTCCATCCCATCTCTCAGACTGATCTCTTCCCTCCATTTATTTACCTGCTTTCTCCACCCGGCCTACCTACCGTCTGCTGTTTTCTTTCCCTCTATAACTATAAGTCTGTTTTTCCTATTTCCTCCCTCTAATTGCTCTTTTCTCCCTTCTTCTGTCTGTTATATTCCTTCCTCTCTATTCATCCTGTGTCTGTCTATCTGCTCACAGGACCTGTGCCGTCAGAGGATGCAAGGGAAGACCTCAGAAAAGCCAGAACCCCTGCATGCCGCAAGTCGCATAGGAAGTGTGTCAGAGGCGCAGGTCAGGAGCCCCTCCAGTCGCAGCAGCACCTCTTCCTGGTAAGCATGGTATTATTGAACAATTACAATTATTCTGAATGAGGTAACCAGGGTCTATCAGGCACAAGCTGCTCAAACTGTCTTTGAGTTAAGTCTCCAAAATTACAAAGAAGTAATAAAGTTGAAACGTGCCAACTTCTTTTGTAACCAGTTCTTTCTTGATAACGTTTAAAGGGGTTTTAAACTTTGGTCACAATTGTATTCAAGGAATTTTTTTATGTAATAAGAGTTTTGAAATGTTACAATTTCACATATTGGCTCTTTAAACATGTTCAGATTTGATCATCTCTTCGTAAATTTAACCATCTAAATGTTGCCATAATAGAATTTTTAAATAATATCTCGAATCTAGGTACACCTGGCATGAACAGGCGTTATAGTGTTCAAACAATTAGATACATCAAAGGGACATTTAATTCTGTATGTTTATTTATGCTCAATGCTCATAAAGCCTCTTTTTGATAATTTCATTTACGTTCTTAAAATCCCTTAAAAGCAATAACTCATTGAAACATTTTACAGATATGTATGTTTCATCTCAATAGGGCAAAATATTATGACTTTAACATGCGAGTTCAAAGTCAAGAGTAAACCGTCTGCCTTCCACTGCATAATGCAGCGTCTGGTGTCACGTTCTTAATCTTGCGTCTCAGCGTTAACACCTTGGAACACTCAGATGGAAGAGACTCACTTAAAATACACCGCGGAAGCTGGTGAAAGGCAACAACATTACATGTATCAAGAATGAAAAAAACCAACTGCTCTTGATAAAACCATGTAATGGAGATTGCACAGGGAATAACTTTCAGAAAAATAATGATGCTTGAAACCAAGGCTTTAAATCGATTTTCTGAGATGGCCATTTCTTTGTGGCTTGTTATGCTTTTACTTGGAAGACCTCCATTATAGTTTTGACAGGAGGGCGATGCGCGGACTCTCAAATGTCCAGCTTGCCAATTATGTCAAATCACAGAAGGCGAGCTAGGCCTAGCAACATGGCAGGCGCACGGGAATGTCCATTTTTCCAGAGAACGGGAGAAAAAGCTTAGAAAAAAGACAAGCTGATAGAGAGAAAGTAGAGAAAGATGGCCAAAGAGTGTCGGTAAAAAAAAAGTAGAAATTGAAAAACAAATAGAAGTTATAAGAATACTCAGTGAAACGACAGTGGGAAACAGAGACGTAAAATCACTGGTCAAAACGCTCCCATACAACAGGTAGGTTGACAGGAAAAAAATCGTAGAAAGTTGAGAAAAGAATATGTTAGTAAATGGGTGTGGAAAGGGATAAAGGTATCGAGAGATGGTGGACGAATGGACTCGGAGATGGACAAATAGACAGATGACATAAAAAAATTGTTTGTTACAGATTGATAGAAACAAAGTACGGTATTTATGAAACTTAATGAAGAAGAGTGCTGGAGAAAAACTAGAGCATGATTGTATTGCTTGAGTTTATGAACAAGAAAGATAAAAAGAGAGCGTGGCTAATAGAGATGGAATGATGGGACACAAAAAAAACAGCAAGAGAAACAAAGAGACAAAAATACAGAGAACGGTTCTTAGACCGACATTAATATGTACTTTGATACACTGATAGAAATACATAACTAGTGAGCCCTATTTAGAACTAATTCTAGCAAGGGATAAACGTTGGTGAGAATGACATATTCGACTACACAAACAGATAGGGATGCATCGTTACAAATAAAAAAACCAAGAGGAATGTAATATCGCCGAAGACAAGACCAATGTTAACAGGAGAGAATTAAGTCGAGCAGGGTCTATCTTGGGTCTCAAGTCGTGGAGGTAACAGGGATATTACTAGTGCTGAGATGATATGGATTGAGCGATTGTGCAGTTCGAGCGGCCCTCATTGAGTTCCACATTTTCTTCTTAAGTGCTTCAGGGGATTTAGCGCCAGCCTTTTAAAAATATCCGAAAAGAAAGCGGTAAAATTTGCAAAACTGTTAAGACAGTTTTACGAGTGCGTGAAATATGTGAATGGGTTTGACAGTGCTTCTTAATAACATTTTAGGATGGAGAGAAGGTACAAGGCCGGATTATAAACAGTACTTGAAAGGTCAAAGAGATTATCAAGCGAAAATAATCGAAACGCGAAACAGGGTTGAAGAATTTTTGTTTGGTTTAAATTGTTTTTGCTTGTTTACCTACTCAGATGTTTATGCTGAAAAATGGGTGAAAGTATAATTCAGGGTGAAAAAAAAGTTTGGCATTGGGATGCAGGCATGACAAGCCAGTCAAAGACACTAGTGACTTTTACATTAAAAAGATTTGACCAGAGCATGCAAGAGTTTTATGGCTTTGATGATTTTGCAGATGAAGAGGAATGAAAGTTCAAGATGATGAATGCATGTCATTGTCATGGGATAAAATGCTCTCTTTATGGATCAGTTATTTTTTGTTTTCTTCTCTAACTGCTCCGTTTGTTTTCTGTTTTTTTGTTGTTTTTTTGTTTGTGTTTTTTTTTGGCTTTCGATAAATTACTATTTTGATATTTAAATTATCGATTTCTCTTTTATTATGTTTTATAAAACTACATGTCACAAAATTTTTACTTAGACTTAGTGAGATTAGTGAATACAGATGAAACTTGCCTTTTGTGATTCTAACGGGTGATGCGTAGATGTGCAGCCCGCCCCCACCTCTCCATTTTATTATTTAAGAGCAAAATGCATAATGGCTTTTCTTATAATGCTATGCGAAACTGAAAGGGCACAAAAGTGAAACTAAGATTTTAGTTTGTAGTGCAATTTTTTACAGGAAAAATGCAGGATTATAAGGTTTGTACGTTGTCGTCGATGAACAAAAGAGTTCAAACTCCAAACGGTTTACTTGACTCAGTAATTTAGTAACCTAGTTTCAATTTTTCCTCTACCTCCCCCATGAAACTCAAGTCTTAGAGACAAACACATCTACAGCTACGCCTGCTGGCTTAAGTAAAATGCTTGCCTTGGAGGCATTTACTTTTGCCTGTTAAGGGATGAGCGATTTTGGAGCCCTAAGGACGAACAATTCGTTAGTGGAAGATCAATAAATATGTGGCGATAAGTAATGAAGTCTTGGGTGGAAGAGAAAAAATCTTCGCAGCGCAGGGACAGGGGTTTGAAACAGAAAAGATGTGCCAAGAAATGGAAAGATTGGTAGAAATGAAAGAAACACCAAAACAGACTCACAGAGAGAGAGAGAAGAGAGAGAAATAGAGAGAAGGGGAGGGAGAGAGAGAGAGAGAGAGAGAGAGAGAGAGAGAGAGAGGGAGAGATTGCAGGAAGATAGTTACGGCTTGAGGTGATCTACAAACAATGGCAATTCTAAAAGATTGTGTTTTGGCTATGTTGATAAATGGGTACAAAGTTCAGTATTTTATGGCATTTCATTAACATTTTGCTTCTCATTAGTTGTCATTTCTAATTGTCATAACCTTTTCTGTTCATGGATCGTTGCCGCTCATTGCTCGCAAGCTGCAAAGAATTTCAGGAGACGTACCCTTGAAATTTAGAACTTTTTTGAGCAATGAGTGTACAAGTCTTGTTTAGTTTTAAGATGATCTACTATTAAAGCCCTAAATGTGATAAGTTTAGTTTAATTCTAAAGCTTTGTCTTTTGATTCGTTGTATTTAGAGATTAAATCTTTTTTCCTATTGCTAACACTATACCTAATGAGCTCGTTAATAACTAAAGATTGATTTGCCAAAAGTAACATTATTTGAGTCATCGGCTTATCTTTAGTATAATTACCGAGAAAAAAGCTTATAGAACCCTCAAAGCTATCATTTTATTTTTGTCCTTTTTCTTGTTGTTCCCGTTTCCTTGTTGCTGAATCTTTATGAATGACAGCATCCTGGTACACTGTCTTTTAACTATTTTAAAATTGTGTTTCGCGAATCTTTAAAAGCCAAAAAGGTCCCTTACATTGTAAAGTAGCGGTTTCTGTCGGTTTGCAGGCAGCCTCAAGCTGAACACTTACATGATCAATTTATCGTTACTATTTTTGTGTTTTTAATTTGAAATTATCTTCACTTTAGCAAGATAGACTAAAACTTCTTTTTGTTCGCAAAAATGACTAACATAAAAAGTCACGGCTAATTTTATTCACAACTGGTAGCTTTTGCAAAGATCATTATAAACATGTTTAAAAAGAGTGTATCCAGCTTAGGACTCAGACATATCGAAACTAGCAAATCTGGACTTTTAGATATTGAATCTTAGTTAACACTCATAACTCATTTCTACACGCATAAAGAAAAAGATATTGAAAATGATAAAGAAACATCTCTTGGCTGACATTACACCAGTCCAGCTATATATTTTTGCAGGCAAAGATGTGGTTTTTAAAGAATAGTGGAATAGATTTTTTTCTCTTAGAAATTATTTTAAGACTTGATAAATGATGCGAAATGCCAAATGAAGAAAAATAGCAGAGATTAACAAGAATAGCCGGTTCAAGTATTAAAGATCATAATATTCTTCAGACTTGATAAAGAGCCCTCAGTGCTACGTCTTAGGCAACTCGAGAGGCTATTATAGCAAACCTGATGCAGACAAGATTTATTTACAGAATTTACATAGAAAAGGTGCGGCTCAGGAAGGATAAAAATAGGAAAAATGAACAACCTAATCTTTAAACATTTTTATTTACTCCTTCATTAAAAGCAATTGCAAATTGTACTTAAATAATATCATGCCCTGGTTTTGCTTGAAGCGTTCAGTTATTCCTGTAACTTATGCCGTTTTACAAGTAATCTAATGAAAGTTTAAAAAAATATTAATCAGTCTTTAAAAATCTTTTAGAAGAATAATCTTTCCAGAACACGTTTTCTGAAATGTTGTATACTTTCATTTCCAGCCGATCATCTAAAAACATTTTTTTTAATTTGTTTTATGAAACCTAGCACTATTGTAGCAAATGATACCTAACCATAGAGATATGAGATTGTTCCATTAAAAAGAGCTGGATGTTTTTAAACAACCTCGTTCTTTAAATTAACGAACAGGACACACAAAGATATACGTCCTATCACAATTCTTTGCTTGTTTATTAATTCTATGCTGGTGGGATTTTTTTTTTGTCGATGCAATTACGAGGCACTTCTCAATGAAGCAGTAACCGAAACAACCCCGTGTCTTCGACTTGAAATATATAACAGTCCGCAAAGTCCTATGATCATACAACGTTTGCCTTTTTACTTGATATGGTATAAGTCTTTGATCTTGAGTTTTTGTTCCTCCACCCTTTCTTTACAAATACTAATTCAGTTTCTACATCTTAAATTTTAAAGTGATTAGGTGTTTTTTTTCTTCATTAGCGATCGAACAACTGTCTTTAGTTTGTGAAGAAAAAGAAAAGTTTGCGAAAGAAAGACAAACATTGCAAGATGTGCGAGATCCGCTAACCTTAAAATAAAGATATGAATAGACTGACTTCCATAAATAGTGTAGCGTATTGTCAATTACTGGTGCGTAATTAATGGTTATCTTCAAGGGAACAATGTACAATGTTTGAGGACTGCTTGATTTTGCGGTAGATTTATGTTAAAATTGCTTCATTCATTTATTTTTCTTTAGTTTGTTTGAAGTAGTTTTCTTGGAATTTATTGTGTCGTTCTTTACTTCCATTTTTTCCTCTTTTAAGCTGTGATGCACTTTTAGGATTTTGGACGTTCACCTTAAAAGAATTATATAATCTTCTTCTCTTTCTGTCCCGTTCTCCTGCTTCCTCTTCTTCGTTATCTTCTTTTTGACCCTCTTCTTCTCCTTGTTTTCTTTTTTCCCTTGTTTTAGTATTGCAGGTCTGTCTGTCTGTCTCTCTCTCTCTCTCTCTCTCTCT
>BMAT01009626.1:310840-324889 GCA_019649035.1 Elysia marginata | reverse complement strand
ATTTTCTACGTAAACTTAATTCCTTCCACGTAGATTCTACGCTTTTTCGACTATTTTATAAAGCTGTTGTTGAAAGCATTTTGACTTTTGCTATCATTTGCCAGGAGTGGAGAGGGGAAACACCCAAAAGTGTCAGATAAGAAATATTGACAATACCATAAAAAAGGAAACAATCTAAGAATAACTCAGAAACCGTTCGATGACTTTGGTTTATTACACTACATAAATGTTCAGAAAAAAAGTTTAGTCAATTCTAAAAGATGATTCACATCCCTTATTCAACCAAATTAAATTTTCAAAAGATCAGGTAGACCCATTCTTTCAAAGTGTAGATGTGAACGGTACAAAACTTCTTTCTTACCATCTGCCTTGAAAATGCTCTAGTGCAACATCGAAATGAATAGACATGTAAATGACCTTCTTTCTGTTATTTCGTTTTAATTTTTGTGTTTTATTTTCTATATATTGATATTCATTCATATGTGTGTAAGTACAAGTACTGTAATTTTAGCATAATTCTCTTAATGTTATTGCTTTTATTTGTCTCAATCACTTAAATAAATTGATACTGTGGCCAAAATGGAGAACCAGATTGGGACAATAAAAATGGAATTGAATTCTGAATCTTAAATCTTCTTTTTGGGATCCCTTCCTTTAACTTATTTTAACCTTTACATCTTCACAACAAGACTTACAGATTACATAACAACCATACCAGCTACTATTTCATGAAACTAATAACGTCTTAAAACAATAAGATATTTAGATATTTACGACAATTCAGGAGAGACCCATTGGGCAATCTTCAAGATAACTAAACACAGTTTTTCATTAGCTTTTCTAATGCCTCTAGACATCTAAAGGATTGGTTTGTGAAGCTAAAAAGTCGGTACTTTGAAGTCTGGGAAAACAGTCTTGTTTGCTGTGTTTACACATTAGCTGAATGTGGTTGATGGTAAAAATATAAATTGAAAACTTTTCTTGCAGTTATTTTTGTCGTGGCTAATTGTAATTTCTTGAGTAAGCACTTTTTATTGGCGGCAGACTGCCCGTTTTCATCTTTCCGCATAGAAAAGTGCATAAAAGTAATGAAAATGCTCCTTTATTTTAATGTTTGAGAAAGTCTAGGTCTTTATGGACACAATTATCTTTATGTAACTTCTTTTGCAATTATCTTGCACAACTTGCAGAGGTATGGCGGGTTTACTTTCTCTCTTTTTGCTAATTGACTTATTATACTGAATGAAAAACAATAATACAAAATGTTTATGGCAAGGTGAACTTAAACAGAGCGATGAAATCAATCAAAATGTGCAAGGAACGAATTTAATACGCCAAGAGTTAGGATAACTGACTATCCGTATCAGAGAAGAGTCAATACTTTCACAACTTAAACATTTTCTGTTTATTTCTTTTTACTGCCTTGGAAAAGGCAGCGTGGCAGAGTGGTCAGCGCGTCTGACTTGAGATCTGGAGGGCGCGGGTTCTATGCCCGACCATGCCATGTTGCATTTGCCTTGAGAAAGCAATTTACCCTAACTTTCCCCAGTCCACCCAACTTTAAAATGGATACCCAGCTACAGGCTTCAAACTAATGCTGGGGCATTAGTGGCGCCGCTCTGTGACGTCACAGTTACGCTGAGTAACGAAGACAAATTTCCCGAAAGGGATTAATATAGTGTATAAAAAAACATCTTCACTCACGATGCTTCTGAAAGCGTTTCAAGAAGAAGTTGAATAAACTTTCGCAATTTAAAGAAAATAATCGAATAACCTTTTATTCAATGTGAACGGCACCATCTCAATAGTTATATCATCTATTCCTTTATATCAAGACGAAACCTTACACCATCTCATTAATTAGTTACGAAAACTTTTTTAACTTTATTTTGAAATATGTTGAACTAAGCGAATATTTAACAATCACGTCTGTAGCCGGAGGGTAGATAAAATGTCGCGTCAGCATGTTGGAAGGAAACGAAGGGAGTAATCTGGTCAATGGCCGAGCTAATATAGATAGTTGGGTTTTGTTTTTCAAACAACGTTCCAAAACAGTCTCTTGTAAACCTCATAAATATGATGGGGGATAAGCAGCTTGAATAAGCTATTGCAGGATAGAAATACCCATACAAACCTAAAGAACTCGCTTATTATGATGGAATAGAGTCTCAAAATCGGACGGTTTATGAGGACGGAAAAATATTAATCTACGTTTAGATGAAATGAACGATGTGTGGGGTTATTAAGCTAGAAAAGATGATTGGATGGACTGAGTCTTTCTTGCAATGGGATTCCAACCCTCCCGTGACATATGGAGAACTTACAGCCCTAGCATTCATAGAAATCAGACGCTAACGTCTAACCCCTACGCTCCCTTGTGAATTTTTTCTTTAGTCTGAAATGTATATCCTATATAGTTGACAAAACCACTACTGCACTTTAAATGAACAAATTGAGTTGTACCGGCCAGTTTCAGTACAGTTTAGCAGTTTAGTGTGTTACTTCTTGATTCTTGGGCAGGTTAAAAGTTAAGCAAAATTCACCAGGGAGCAATTTTTCTTTTTGTGAAAAAAATCTGAAACTTCCTCTATTATACATTTTCCATGGTACTTGCCACATTAGTGACACGAAAAAATCCTTTCTGAACTCTTGTGGGACGAAGCTCAATAAATGCTGACGTGACTGGTCTTTTTTCTACTAGACCGCTCAGGGAGTAAGTAAAACTAATATAAACTTGTAGTCATACATACCCAGCAGAGAGGTTTAAACTTCAGCAAAAAAAGAAAAAAAACTACACACACACACTTTTGTGTGGCAAGTTTGGCCATCGAGTTCTTCGTTCCATCCCTTGTTAAAGAAAAGAATATTTTCCTTTTTTTAAACGTTCATCAGTTTTATGATTGTAAGGTCTTTTTTGTTTCTGTGTTTTCTCTCTACAATCGTCCTCTCACCTTCTTCCCACTCCTTGTCTGTCTAGCTTTGCATCTTTCACAGTATCTCTCTCTTTTTCATGCCGTTTCTTTCTATTCATCTTTCCTCTCTGTCTGTCTGTCTGTCTCTGTCTCTCACTGTCTCTCTCTCTCTCTCACTCTCTCTCTCCCTTTCTTTCTCTCTATTTATTTAAGTTTTCTGCCTCTTTCGCTTTTGTTTTTAACCATTTCCTTCTCTAAACAGACAATGCCGTGGCCAGATTCTTACTTTTTGGATACCTAGCAATTTATGTTTTATGCCAATCAAATTTCTTTTTTGTTAAACGGTAAAATTGTCCTTTCTAATTCCCTAACACTCTACATTTTATATATCTTAAAAATATTGAGTTAAATTGAACAATAGGTTACTTTCTTTCAAACTCCATAAAAATAAGAGATAAAAAAACAAGCAATGGGAGTCTGAAGATATTGTTAAAACTTAGTAGACACCGCGTTTCCCTTGTGAGAAAGTCCTAAAGAATGCTTTGACAACAATGGAAATGTTGTATTCACCAACTACGGTAGTTTGTTTCCCTTAATTAGCAGTAAAAAAGCGTGAATTCCTGTCTAAGGTAAGCAGCCAAATTATGTTTTCCAATCCATTAGTTCCATCCTTCCTGGTTTCTTTGCTGGGCGTTATTTTTACATTGCAATTCCATCATTATTTTTAGTTCCATTCTCTGGTTCAATTTCTCTTAGTTGGGCTCCTGTCCTGTCTCAAGACCGAGAACTCGTCCGGTATCTCCCTTTTTCGCTCCATCGATTTCTTTTTCGCTGGCATCAGAATCAAAAGAAATCTTGGAATTGAGCAATTTGAGTAAAACTCTACTAGTGATGACAATGAGAAGGATACTGTGGCAATAAAAGATTCATTTTTTTTCACAAAGAGGAAATTTGACGCACAAAAGTTCAATGTAATACCCTTGCAGGCTTTGCTTAAGCATTGTAAGGTCAGAATTTTCAACTTTGATAACCTTTCCTGAGCTGAGCACGTGATCTTTTTCCATTACCATGATAAGGTTTCTTGCTGACCTACTTTTTGTCTCGGGACTGGTTCAGTTGAGATGTCCCTTTCTCACGCACTTCCGGTAGCTGCCAGAAGTAAAGGCTAATACTTCTTTACTTACAAGCAGTGGAAAGCAACATTTCGGTGAGACTTGTCCGCGATAAAACTGATTCAATACTTTGTTCTTTGGGTGATAAACTTGGCGTTTACTTCTTGCTGTTGTTTTACATTTTTGTTTCTCTCCAAAAGCCTTTATGTAGTGTACAAACCTGTTTTTGTTACTGCTAGGAAAGAAATATTGTAGTACTTATGAGACGCGCATCAGTCTTTCCTTATTGCGTTCTTCTTTGTTCAAAGTGAGAATAAAGCACTAATTTATCTTCAATTTAAAAACTTCTTTGGTGTTTCTGATTCACCTGTCTGTCGTTTTTGTCCTTTTCCACGTCTTCTTTCAAGCTTGTAATTTTAGGGGGGGGGGTATTCTTATGGTGGCGGATATAGCCACAGTATGCAACCTTGTCTGATTGTTGGCAGCGGTTCTGTTCCTTAAATGCTCATCCTATGCAACCACTCTATTCGTCATACTATCTGTCCCTGGTATTTGTCTCATTTATTTGTGCATCCACATTTCTATAGCATCTGGTCTTTTCTGCACAACCATTGAAGTGCCCAAGCTACACAGGTGTATAAAATTGATGACGAGGTGAAAACTTTTATTGACCTTGATATTTTGGGTAGGCTTATGTGTCTTGATCAAGTTTTTCTGGCTCAGAATCTTTTCGCCCAAATCAACACCAACAGCTTGCATACATTTGACAAGGCTAACCACTGTGCTTCTTCAATTCTAGCTTCCTGAAAAGTTACCAGTTTTTTTTTTAATGAAGAGCAGATTTCTAGATAGGTGTTTTATAATTCTGTTCCTTTCCTCAGTCGTACATGGAGGACCATCTTAAGAACCAGGACCGCTTGGATCGCGAGTGGGAAGCCGTATCAGGCTACGTAGCTGATCCGTGCAGCACCAGGATGGCCCAAGACCAGGCCAACATGCGCAAAAACCGCTTCGCTGACATCCTACCTTGTGAGTACAGGCGAACTTAAATATTTTTATTGTGTGTTAAGTTTGATTGGCGAGACGCAACAGATCCCAGAGGACTTTTTTTATTTTGTTTTTATTGTAGTTGTTGTTGATAATGGTGCTGTTTTCTATAATGACGTTTATAGAGGCGACGAATGGGTTTGGAGGATGAGTATGAAGGCTAAAAATGGGAATAATTACGATTTTGAAAAGATGGAAATATTTTGCGGCACAAATTATTGTGGCTCTGATTTTGGTGCTAGTGAATGTGATGTTGAATATGAGGACGGAGATGATCATGGTGTATAATATGACGATAGGTGTGACAGTTGTGGTAAATCTTACATTTTATATGTCTGTAAATTTTCGGGGAATAAATTTAATGCTTTTTCTTTATAAAACGTTGTAAGAAAAAAAAAAGAGGACGAAAGCTCTTTTATGAAAAGGGTACACTAATCTCTTAGTTCATTTAACTCCAGACAGCCCTTACACTAACTAGTTTCCTGTGGTGCCGAATAGAGGTCGAGGTTTATCCTTCTCCTAAGTGACCATACCTCGAGAAAATGACTAAAAACTCAGCTGGCTATCTTTTGAAGTAAGAGCACAATTTATCTGGCTGAAAAGAACTCCTTTCATAAAAAGGATGAAGCCTTGAGGCGCTGCTGAAGGAGGACAAAATAATTACAGAAATAAGCCTCTCTCTCTCAGATAGCGCCTAGTCCACCTCACTTCCTCTCTCCCCTTCGCCCTGATGAAAGGCATGGTGGCTAGGGCGGCAGCAGTGATCTCCCCTGTGCAGGAACAGGCAACTCTAATGATCATGTTTTCGCGCCTGGAAAGAGCGTGCCTCGTCTGGTGGTGTGTGAAAAATCCAAGCCTTGGCACAATTTGGGTGCAAGAGTAGGAAAATGTGGTTATATACGACGTCGCTTGCGCTCTTATATTTATTTTTTATCTTAAATTAAGAAGACACAGTACGAGAGATTTAAAAAAAGCAGTGGCTTCAGTTGAGAAACAAGAATTTGAGAAAGTATTTCAGTTAGCTAATTGGTGGTGTATTTTAGTCACATATCGTGAATTAAATCAGTTCTAGTACCGAACACGTTTTATTTTTTTTAATTATTTATAGTACCTCTTGGTCCGTGGCTTGCACCCTAACTTGAAACGACTAGCAGAAGGAGCTAAGATCCTCGGAGCATTTTTGTTTTGTTCTGTTATTTTTTGTTAACATGTGTTTCTGTTTTTAATCCTAGAAAATTATTGTGCCAACAAAAAGTTGGTTTACCAAACAATCTGGTGTATAGTTGTAAATGTTTAAGCATAGAAACAAGCGCAAAATGTTTAATGATCTCCATTGCCAATGTGTAAATTGTACCTGTCTTTTTACTGTATGACTGTGTGAGAAGAGGGGTAGGGGGCGGCGCAAAGTTCTTAATTTAAAACTAAGATAAGAGAATGCCTTTTACATCTAATTCGTTGCTGAAAGTATTTTCATTTAGTTATGAGGTGGGAATATCCTTAACATTACTAATCGAAAAACAAATTTATATCTTATCACACTAATTACCTGCCCTATCAGCTCTTTGTTTCATGATATTAATTTCAATTTTTACAACAGCTAAAACCTTTTTTTTGTGTGTGGCTTTATGACAAAAGAAATATAAAATTATCTCCCTTCACGTCAAATGATTAATAAGCTTCTTTAGAAATTGAGCCAATGATCACATGTCATTAACGCATCACATCAAAATAACTTGCCTGTATTTGCACTACAGCGACAAAGATTTTTCAAATACATTGTCTCGCATTATCTCAATGTCTCGAATTCTAGAACAATTTTATTTTTCTCTCAACGCTAACGAAATTGCAAACAGACAGCCTCAGAAATGAAGGCGCTTGGTAATAAACAAGAACAATCGGCTCAGATCATAATGATCATCTTTTTTCCTTGAATACATCTCAGATTATGTTTTCATCAGCTTGTTTCTATAACAGAGAAAGCAAAGACAAAACAAAAATTAACAGGACAAAACACTGAATAAGGTTCGAAGTACTTTAAAAAGTTTCGCAGGTTTTGTGGAACTCGCCAAAGACCTAAACTAATCGTTGAATTTAATTATGCTATTTATTTTCTTATTCTGTCTCTTATCTCTGCTCATGCAAATCTGAGGATTTTCTCTATATTTTCCTTATCCGTGGAATTAATCTCGTAAGTTTTGGGATCGTTTTATCCCCCTTACTTCTAGTACATTTTGCGTCCCATGAGCTTCCAGGGAAAATGTGATACGGTTAATTTTAACGTCTTCCACGATAAAATCTAGAGGAGATGACTTTTATTTAAAATTGGGGCACACTTTGCTTTGTTTCGATAAAAAAAAGAGGAAACGTTGCTATTTAGTCCTTGAAAAATGACGCGTGCGCCACTATTTTGAAGGAGAACAGGTATAGCCGGTATTGTTTAGCTGGATTCTTAACGATGGAAATCAAGTGTGGACAAAAGTACGAGTCGGTCGGGTCCAACTATTACCTCGTGTCGGTTGTGTTTAAAACATAGGCAAGTATCATTTAGTCAATCGTTTTCTGGAATTTGATTTCCAATATCCATTCTTGTTGTGTTTCTCTTTCGATTCCTATACTTTCAACTGAAATAACATAAACTCTTTCTGCCTCGAACTCAAACTGTTGGTGCAAGTTTTCTCAATCTTACACCTTTTGTTTATTTCTTTATTTCTCTTTAATCATAACTATTAATACTATCATGAACGGGGTAATATTTTCTTGTTTGCTCCCCCTTTTACAGGTACCGTTTGTAAAATCTGCCCTTTTTGGGCATTTTGAATGTCATGACTGTTAAAAATTACATCAAACACCTTTAATTACGAGAAATCGGAGAATAAACAAAAACCAGATGAAGAAGATTATCGACGAAGATAATATTGAATTAAACGCATAAAATTTAATGAGAGAAAAATTGCGACGACTGTTGCGTTAAAAAGGTTTACAACGTAACTATTGCTCTCACTCTCTCTCTCTCTATCTATCTATCTATCTATCTATCTATCTATCTATCTCACTCTCTCTATCTGTCTCTCTCGCTCTCTCGCTCCCTCCCTCATCTCTCTCTCTATTTATTTCTTTCTGTATCTCCCTATTTGTCGCTCTCTATCTACCTACATGTATCGATCTACCTCGCTATTTTCCTTTCTTTTTTTTTCTCTCTCTCTTTTCTGTTTGCCGCACGGTCGGTCTTTTTTCCTACTAAAGTCTACAATTAGGCCAACACGGAAGCGGCTCCCATCGGCTGGCGGAAGTAGGTCCACGGGGCTAGCATATCGCAGGCTTCCGGTCTGTGAGAGAGAGCACCAGCGCAGTTCTTTCATTAGACCTAACCGGGCTGGACTCTGAGCTCTTCAGGTCACGACTGCAGCTACGCCTGGTCTGAGGAAGTTCCTCCATCTGAACTACGAGCACATTATGATTGAGGCACCCCAGTAAGACTCAGTATTCGTGGCGTAATACTGATCTCAAGGGCGTTATAACGGTTCTCCTATTAATAATAAGTATCAGTCTCGTATTGCTTAGTACCTATTGACAAGAGTCGTTGCTATTGAGTACACCTAGACACCAAACCTGACACGGAATGAGGCAATCCATCTACTGTCTATTATAAAGGAAATTCTCTTAGACTCATTTCCTTTGCTATATATAATCTTAACTCAATATGTAAAATTATACATACAACTGTATAAATCTTAAACCCAAATACTTATACGTGTATCTCCAAGCAGACATGCAGCCCATAAATTCTTAAAACTGAGCGCTGTGGTATCATTATGATTAGAATTAACAGAAACTGGAACATGCCATAGCAAGCTATGGTTGGCCACCATCTTGCCGATAAACACTCATCAGCAAGGCGCCGGCTAAGTAAGGTTTTACGAATTTTTTTTAACCAACCCCTGAGACAATTGCTTACAAGAAAGAGTGGCAGCCCCCAAGCTATGGTTGGCCGCCATCATGCCGAGAAACACCCATCTGCAAGGTGAGTATTACAGGTGCCGGTTCTTTAGCATCTCGATGACCCCTCCCTCCCAAACCCCACCCCAGCGTTACAATTAATGATTATGCTCCTACCGTGTATTGCCACTAACCTTTCAATGACCAAAGATACAGAGAAGCTGGTTTGCTAATGACGACGCCGGTTTTTACTATCTAAATGATCGAAGCGCCTTTGTCTCGAAAGTTAGATAAGTGTCTTTAGAGGCGTGGACAGCCGTGCAGCTTCTCTCGTTAAACCCCATACAACTCATTTAAGACTAAGAACTCATCTATTCCGTTCTGTTGTATTCTGTACTCAGCATGTCGTGTGTTTAATATGGCATGCATTATCTCCCTGTTAATCTCAATTTGACAGTTAGAGTGGATGGATGAGTTTATATGTCATATGATGTCTAATGGGTGTGATTTCCTTTTGAGCTCATTTAGCGCTTTTGTGCGTGGTGGCTTAGTATGAGGTTTGAAGATTTGGCGCTATAATTTGTATTGGAAAAGCGTCTTTGCATTAGAGAAAAGATTCATCCACTATTTTGTAATGTGTATGGAAACAGTTGCATTACTTGTTACATTTAGATTTTATTACGCTCAGCCATTTTCTCATATACAATTCGTCCTCGCCCTTTATTGCTTTTTTTTTTTGCTTGTAGCTCGTAAATAGTTTCCTTGATGAGCATTTCTTACACAACTTACTGCAAAATTTACAACATACCAAATATTCGATTTTCATAACTATCGCTGCCTATTATGAAAGAACCTCCTAAAACTTTTACTATATACGATATACTTCAAATGTGGTTGATACCAATTTCTTTACCATCCTGAACTTTTGAAAAAAATCTGTTCTAGATTTATACAAATGGTTATTTAGTACATTTTTACTAAAATGTACATGAGCATTCCTTTTTTTATTCTTTTTGCTTCTGTTCAATCTATCCTTATTAACTATTTTCCATATACACTTGTAACTTGTTGGATTGTCATGCATACTTAATCTGGTGGAGAATTTAAAATACAGTTTTTTTAATCTCTCTTCCTTTCGCTCCACCTCTTTCTGCATTTCCGTTTGCCTTTTGTCTGTCATTTTCTGCCTCTCATGGTTACTTTGACTGTCTCTCTCTACCTCTCTGTCTGTCTCTTTCTTTCTCTCTCCCTCATTCTCTCTGTCTGTCTCCCCTTTTTCGCGCTCTCTGAACAATTCATTTTCTCTTTGTATTTTTCTACTATTAATTTTCCTCTCAACATCATGCCATCTTTCTTCTGTAGAGTATAAGGCGTTACCCTAACTCTCTAATAAAATAGCCATGCAAAGACCATCTACATATCGCCATACCTGTCTTCTTGATTTTCTGCCTCTTTTGAGCTCACCTGCCGAACCATCATCCACTTCACCTAACAAAGCCCTTTAAGGATAATCCACCCATAGCCAGTGCAAGGGGGGAGGGGGAGGAGGGAGGGGGTCTGAGCGCTTCTACGCGACCACCCACCCACCCAGCCAGTAATGCTCACAACGCTAATACCTTCTGCGCGACCGCCGTGCTTTGCAGGCACAATGAAACGAGACGGAACCGAAGGACAATAGAGCTTACACATGTCAATTTGCAGGCAGAGCATAATTGTTATCAGGACAGACATGGAAGCACTTCTTGTCTCTCTCTTGTCTTTTTGTTTTGTTTTTGTTTCTTTTATAGAGTTTGGATTAAATGATTGCGTTAAATGAATGTCTCCGCTGATGTGTCTGCTTGTCTAATGGAAACGAGGAGGAGTGTGAATAGGGTGAGGGGGGGGGGCAAAGGAAATAAACGACACCATTTATGAAGATGAGTTGTGAGAGAGAAAACATGGCTGGTTGTGATGGAATGAAAACGAACAAGACGGCCGAGCTGATTGACATGGCTATTGGAAACGAAAAGAAAAAACCTTAAGCCGATAAAAGAGGTGGAGAAAAACATAAAAAGTACATCATAATTGAAATTTTAGATGAAGGTGAACCAGAAAGGATGGGGAAACAGTTGAGAGCACCTCTCCCAAAGTTTATATAGCATGAGAAGAAAACAAAAATGGTATTGGTACGTCAGATGTATTTAAGATGCTGAGAGTTATCTGTAACTGTGAATCAGACATTGTGCGTTTATCTTTTTTCGAATCTTTAAAAAAATGAGTTTTAGATGCTTTGAAAGGTGTACTTATAATTTTATACTAAAGGCCTATTTCATTTTTTTCCCGGAAATGTAGGAGAATCCTGCAGAGGAAAGTGAACTTGGAGGGTGTGGGAGGTACAGATACAGATATAGGAAGATCAGACAGATAAACAGAAGACCTTATCAAATAGTTATTTTGAGAGTAGGATGCGTTGCTTTTACTTCTGGCTTTTAGTGATGTTAATTGCCGTCCAATTCATTTTATGTTTTCGCTTGCCTTAAAAACGCAAAAAAGTATTCAGCTTCTGTTCTTATTTACTTTCGCCTCAGTGGATAATTGAACGTGCATGCCTATCAAACTACATGATTACCGTTTTAATACACCTGTGATAACATAACCCTTTGCCTGTCTACCTCCAAAGTCAAGACGTTACACTAACCTTGATGCTCGGAAAGGCATTGAACATTTTATTCACTTTAAAAGTATTAGTGTAAGAGCATCAGTTGGGAGGTTTTATGAAATTATTTGAAACTTGGTGTTCCAGCATTTCAAATATTCAAACGATATTTTTTTTCTACAGCATTACACGGCAATTATGAATGTATTGCTTTGTTTAGAGTGGTACCCATTTTAGATAGGTTACTTGTCTTAAATAATACTGCTCTAGGGTATAAATTTTTTCTAATGACACCGCCTTCCGTATTAATTTTTTTTTCTGTTCCGCCAAACTAATAGTTTTTTCTTCTTTTTAAATTTACTAACAGTCTTTTTTTACACAGAGTAACGATAAAAAAGGCAACTAAAGTGTTTACCAGCATTCACAAAGCAAAGTTTCACAACTATAAAAAACAGCAAAAAATTACAGAGTTAACTTGTGTTCTGTTTATGAACACAATCAAGATAATTAATGAAAATTGGGAAGTAAATTAATATAATAAAAAGAACTTTAAAATCTTATTTTTTTATAAATCCTTCCGTTGACTTTTCTTAATTCTCGTCTTCTGTAAATGTCTGGTGGGTTTAAAAAATTTCAATATTATTATTTTGGGGGCAAATGCAATCAGCTTAGGAACTTCATCGTTTTTATTTCCGTTCTTTCTTTTAAAGCAAACCATTTTATAATTATCGCTACAGTACTTTGGGCGTCATTTTTAGGTCGCTTTGTTGATAAAATTTTTATCAATTTTATCAATTAAATTTTTTTTAAAAATGAAAAAAAAACCCTGAAAATTATAAACGCACCATACCTTAAAACGACAAGTCGGCAGTTTTGTTCACTTTAATACTCGTGAACTCTCTAAGTTTTCAGGTTTTTTATTCTTATTTTTTTCTCCCGTGAAAAGTTGTTTCTTCGCTGCAATTTTCTAGCAAGTTCGTCCTAACGGTCTCCAACAAAAAAATTATAATTGTGTTTTACCCAGGGAACTCAAATGGTCTGTTTGCCGCATTATGTGGTTTTCTCAGAATCCGGACTGAAAACGCAATTTCTTCACTTGTAGTGTTTTGAAAGTGAAAGATTACGTGTTTTTTTGTTGTTTTTTTTTTGGTTCTTTTTTTGTTCCTCTTTCTCTTTACTTGGAAGATGTGTTTCAAGTTTTCTCTATGGTCTTTTTTTTCATTATTTTTCATTAAATGTGTTTGATTTTGAAATTATTTCACTAAAGACTAAGATTTGAACAGTTTGCTTTTCAGAAACTTTTTAATCGTCGGACGTGTCAAAAAAAAAAAACTTAATTTAAAACCAAAGGGTTTGGTTTGTTTGAAGAAAGTTGACTTGCGCGACCTCACAGTCTAAGAAGAAAGGTTTCCTTTGTGAGTGCAATGTTGTAATTGTGTTGAGCCATCAAACGGTTTCCGCGTTTTGGATGCAATTTCAATACAAAGATAAAAAGATCGAATGTATGGTTAGACAGACAGACAAACAGACGGGCTACCATACAGATAGATAGATAGATAGATAGATAGATAGATAGATAGATAGATAGATAGATAGATAGATAGATAGATAGATACATACATACATACATAGATAGATAGATAGATAGATAGATAGATAGATAGATAGATAGATGGAAATACTCTTTTTTTCATTGTGTTAAACTTAATGCGTGCCTCCATAAGTCTTCTTTGTGTTAAAAATGTTAAATTTTTTTAAACTAAAATAGTAGTCTTTTCCCATTTTCCGTGCGTATTACTGTTTCCATGTTACTCTAAATGTTTATCGTCTCCCAAATTTGGTTCTTTTTGTGAGTCTTATAGGGCAACGGGACAAGATCATTCCAGCTACCGAGTATAAAAGTTCTTATGAAAGTGAAGAACTCACTCCATAATCTGTGGATGCACCTTCTTCTACAATCTAAGGTTGTTTCTCATGTATGTGTTTGCCATCGTCGTTTACAAGTTCCTTTCATTTCTTCTCTTCACCCTTGCATTATCTTTAGTTCCTTTCTTATCTTTAGTTCCTTTCTTCTGTCTGTCCTACCATGTGTCAGCCTGTTTGATTCCTGACTCATTTCTCTGCTTCTCTTTCACTGGTTCTATTTTATCTATCTGTTTGTCTAACTACGAAATAACTTTCAATTTGCCTTTCTGTCAACATTTCTCAATAATAGGAAGATGGTGCAATTTTTAGGGACTTACTATACGTCCCACTCTCCCCCCCCCCTTTATTTTTTCACATGTCTCTCAAGTATCTTCTAGTATCTCTCCACCAAAAATGTTTCTCTCTTTCTCTCCACATATTGTACATATTGTATCTTACTTTTGAATTCCTTTCTCTCTCTCTCTCTCTCTCTCTCTCTCTC
>BMAT01009626.1:300255-310489 GCA_019649035.1 Elysia marginata | reverse complement strand
CTCTCTCTTTCTTTCTCTCCGTATCTCTTTCTCTATCTATCTATCTGTCTTTCTCTCTCACTCTCTCTGCCTCTCCCATTCTTTCTCTTACTGTTGATCGCTTGCTCTCCCTCTCCCTTTTCTTCAGCTCTCTCGCACGCGCCTCTAAATCTCTAAAAAAAATCTCCATCACCCTCTATCTCATTTTTATCTCATTCTTAGTCGATGTGTTTGTATTGCTTTCTGATTCTCACATTCCATTTGGCTTTTGTCCTTCCTTAATGGCGTTATATGAATGTAGTCACTCTTTTAATGCAGCATTTAAAATCAAGTCCGAACACTGATACCACTTCTATTTTTGTACCTAAATTCGTTGATGTTTTCTGGCTCTAACCCGGAAATAGACCAGACTGTGCTCGCCTTCCTCATCTTTTTCTTCTACTTCCTCTTCAACCATTCCACCCGCCAGATTTCCCTACATACTCTGTACATGCGCACACACATCCGAACAATGAAAGACAGGGTTATTTTCTCCTCAATCAGGAAAGGAGTTTTACTCACCCGTCTTACTTTAGTCGTTCATAGAGCAGGCTTAGAGCTCACCCTTGTGCAGCGTTCCCGCACTTTTATTTGGTCTGATCTGCTTCCCGTCGCAAATGGCCCTTGTCAGCTGCTAACACTCCTCTCTCAGCCTCAACCATTCCTTTCCATCTTTTTTTTTTCTTTTTTGTTCACTTATGGTCTGATTTTTACGGTTTTCTGAGCTCCCCAACCTCTATTTTAGCGACATTTTCCTTCTGACTCTCGACCTCCTACGCATCCTTTTTTTTTCATTTTAGAGACATTTCTTCCGCTATATTGTAATCTCAATTTGATGGGTCCTGGTAAGAAAATGACGGTTTTTCTCCGAGACCCGTTGGATACATGTGTGTTTGGATCAGAAGATGTTGGGTGAGTAGTTTGGTTCTACACATTTTAGTTTAACTAAGCCTAGCCCGAAGTGAGAATCTCTACATGAATATCGATCTAAGGTTTAAATAGTGTTTGACTTTGGATAGCTCAGTTGGTAGTGGCTTCGCTCCGTGGCCAAGAGGTCGCGGGTTCGAAACACAGCCGAGCACAGTCCGGGTCCCTACTGGTTGGGTCGGTGTCAGTATAATGTGACCGGTTGAGGCTAAGTCATGGTATCCCCGCTAGTCTCTGGGTGGCAGCCCGTAAATTGTCATTGGGACCCAAGCCCTGAGAGCACCTTTGAAGTGGAATTGGGCTTGTAAAAAATACCCTTCAATCAATCATTGGGATCTCATGTGCAAAAAAAATCCCCACCTTTTACAATGATGTTTACTACTGCTAACTTCGATGTAAGGCTAATTATTTTCTTACTTTGGTTTCAGGTCTCTATGTCAATCCATTTATCTATGTATCGATCTACCAATCGCTCTGCCCAGTTCTGTAACTACCATCTACTACTATCTTTCAATCATTCTATTTATCTAATTATTTCTTCATTTCTGTTCGATAGATTTTTTTTCTTTATGCTGTCCTTCACGATTTTATTTATCTTTCTGAGCGCCGGTGGTGGTAATGTAAAAATGTTTGCTCTAACTTCCGAGCTCATGTACAAGTTCTGCTCAGCTCTCACCTGCCTTTCCCTCAAGGATGTGTAGAATATCTATAAATACCTCATTTTGTTTACTTTATGTCAATATACAAACAGTCAATCAAGCAAGTAAACAATTGGAACCTTTTCTTTATTCTTTTTTTTTCAATTTTCATCTTTACTTTCCTGTTTTAATATAATTCTCTGTTGACCAAATAATCAACCTCTGGCTTTCTCACTCTATACGGACTGGTAATCCTTTAACGTCCCCTGTCTCTACAAAGTCTCCATTAAACCTCTTTCTTTTCTTCTCTTGTTTTACAAAGTAGCCCTAACACTTGCCTTCTGTGTGTTATTTGTTTGTCTGGTGACATTCACGGAGCCCGTCAGCCCGAGGCAAGTTTCTCCCCGCTGAGCCTAGCTATGGCGATGTGTGTCATCATTGGCGGACCTCCTACCGTGTTTTATTTCTTCCTCAAGCCCCTTGCTCTCGAATCACATAGCCAGCTCTAGATTTCGAACGACTAATTTGTCTCTATGGTGATGCTTTTGCACTCTCAGATAAATTTACCCGTTAGTTTAGGCCTAATTCTGCTGAAACTTTTGTTTAGTTTTATAGAAGCGTACTGGTCACGTTTAAACATTGTGAGAAGAAGGTTTTGTATCATAACGAACGCCAGATAACTTGTATATTGTTATCATCATGTACAGTTAGTATTAAGAATTTTTTATCAGTATATCTGCCAACTCCTGTTCTTTTATTCCACAACCTCTAACTCTATCACATCCAAAACGTTCCTAAAAATTACAGAAATGATGTTCCCGAGGTGTTAATAGTCTTGACGTGAACATTTGCTATTCGCATCGTTTGTCTCACTGCATTCCTGTGTACGTCTATTCATTACATGGACATCAATAGTAACCCTGTTCTTACATTCACCTGCAGTTCTCCTTTCAAGCATACCATGGATTTCTAAGATTAATATTCTCTTGAGTAATCTTATCATTTCCCCTTCTATCGATTTAGGTCTTTACTTGTAATGTTCAGCAGGTGCACGGGATAAATCACAGCAGTACAATCAGTGATCGTTGTCCGGATAAGACAGCCATGAGAGCCTCTAGTCATTAGTACGATGAATATAAGTAAGCTCTTGGGTTTTTTTAATACTTTCTTATTTCTTGTCTTTACTTTTTACTGTATTCCATCTCCTTTCTCGATAATGGTATACAGTTTCGGGACCACAATATAAGAGGCCTGCTTACCGCCATGCTTACATTATATTTATGTTACATTTCTGTATCTTTCTCATATTCTCGCAAATATAACCTCCAAGTTTTTCCTTTTTCTTAACATCATCAGCCAAGCAGATGTAATCTCCCTAACAACCCCCTTCCCCCCTCCCTTTTCTTCTTCTAATGTTGCATTCCCAAACTGCAGTAGTTTTGTTGTTTTTTTTCCTTATCAGAGAATTCTATCATATTCGAGTAGCAGCCTTGTATCACCGACGAATTATCCGAGCTAATATTGCAACATCTTGGGGCGCCCCCTACCCCCACCGGTGTCGTATTCTACACGAGCTTTTTATTTATTTTTCTAACGAAGACAACCCAAGACCGGGACACGGCAGGAGCCGGCCGGCTTTTCCTCACAACAACCAATCAGAATTCGTCTCCAGAATTTCCCGGTCTTCTCGTTTCCATGACAACGCTCGTGTCACCAGCTGCGACTCACTGCAAAACGCGCTCACGTGTAGTGGAGAGTGGAGAAGGGGTGGGGGGGGGCAGTAATGTAAGTTTAACAGACGACACGACATCAAAGTCACACGCACGCGACACAGTGACATAGGCCGTAGCAAAGCGAGAGCGGGGTGAGTGAGGGCGGGAGAGAGAGAGACACCGCTTGCTTCTGTGGGTGCTCGCCTGGATTCTAATTCCTCCGCAGCACTGAGCTGAGGCGTTGTGTGTGGGTTTAGCTTGGTGTGTGTGTGTCATGATTTCTCAGCATCCAGAAGTTAGTCTTGGCCTGATTGTCCCCGCGCGGTGGGTCCGCCGGTGTCCTGAGGCGGTGTTGCGTCGCTGGTGCCAGCTAACCTCACCACTGTCTCCGACCTGGCTCTAGATATTCCCTAGTTCCTAGCTGGTCATCGTTTAGCTCTTACTTGCTTTCTTTTGCCTACATTAATTTTGTCGTTCAGCAGGCTGGTTACAAAAAAACGACGTTTAGGAGAGTTTCCCTCCAACACTCCGCATACCCTTACACTGTAACATCATTTACATTACTCCTAGTTCTTTGGAACTATCAGCCATGCCATGTGCACAGACATGGCTTGAGATTTTTTTCCCCCTCAAAGCGAATGTATCCCATTGGCAATGTTTCTTACCGTACAATGACTCATCCCTCTATTACTCTGCCATTGTCTCTGACCATTTCCCGTTCTCTCTGTTTTCCTTATACATATATATTTCTTCGTTTGGCTTTACAGTCTCCGTCGTTGTTTCATTACTATGTTTAATTCTTTTGCTTCTGTATTAATCGAATAATAGCTATCGTCTTTAGTCTAATAATGTGTCTATTTCTTTTTCGTGTTCTGATTATCTCTATTGAAAAATGATATACATATATGGACGTTTAATCTTAATGTTACTCGCCAAAGTTATCGTGAAAGACAGCGTTGCTAAACTGTCCTACTAGTTCACCATCGTCCTTCCTTTCTTCTGTCAATGCTGCTTTTCTCTCCCTGTCTCATCACCCACCAACTCTATCCCTCATCTGCCCTTTAAATCATTTAATTTTGCATCCCCTACCCACTCTCCTCCTCTTCCCACCCACCCTTTCCCCTCTCACTCCCACCCCCTCTCCAAGCATGTCTCCGCCCCTTTCTTTTCCCTCTATGTCTTTCTTATGACAAGCTACGCGCGTGTCGTGTGCGACTGTCCCCAAATATGCTATCTCTTCCAACTTCTCCCCCTCCTCCTCTACTCCACTTCCACCTTCTGTCCCCCTCCCCTTAGCCCCAAGCGTATTTTGTCTTTCTCTCGCTCACTCTCTGGTACCTTCTGTCTCCCTCGCCGCGTCGCCACCACAGTGAGAGCAGCAATGTGAGCAGACGCCAAAGCCGGTAGTAGTAGGTCTAGAACCAGAGTGTCTTCAGAGTTCTAGCCTAGTGTCCACACGCTGAAACAGACGACGATGACACACTTGGCGCCCGCACCGTGCATACGACAAGACACGACTCTGCCTGACCGGTGCGCGTGACAGCATTTCTGACAGATCAAACAGTTTTTTTCAGCAGTTTCAACAATTCCTTATAGTCTGTTTAATAGAAAGCTTGGATAAAATAGGACAGGGTGGTACGTAGTTGTAATCACGTCATTTTATTTATCTTCAGGGCAAGAAGCAACACGTTGAAGAGTTCAACAAGATAGTTCAATGCTGTACAGTCATTATTTTAGTCCGTAAAGAAAATGCTCATTTAAATTCTAGAGTTTCGTAAGCCGTTCTTGTTTGCAACATTAAAAATCGCCCATAAGTATTTTGCAAGAGATGTCTCAAAATCAATTTCTTAATCGCAGATCTTATGATATATGGAAACTTTGTGAGAACCTTAATACAGTTTGGATGAAATACAGGGTCATGTAAATGTATAGATGTAAATGAGCAACGTTGATCCCAGTCTGTGGACGTCTCTCGTAGCACTGCGTTGTGAATCGCAATACGTGAAGAGAATGGGCTGTGGAGCGGCGAGTTACTTACCCAAGGCTAGGGCTTCAGCATTTAACTGTGAAAACTGTTGCACACGGGTCTTTCTTGCTCCTGAAAAAATAGTTGTTTTTTTTAGAGCAAAATTCGATTTAAAGTATGAGGGTTAATCAATCCAATTTGGGATTTGTAATGGCATTCTTTTTTCTTCAAAGTTTAAAAATGAATCTATGCAGAATCGGTAATATCTGCTTGTCTGATTATTTTATAAAGCAAAAAGAAAGTCTTAAGTCCATCTGTTTCTGGAACTCTTACTATCGCTTACATTTCGATCCAATTTTTATAAGCTTAAAGGTACCTTCGCGCTAAAATTTCAGCAGAGATTTCTATTTTATTAAGGAGATTTAACTAAAGATTAATGAGATACCAAGGTAGTAAAGAGTTTCCATATAAAAAAACAATGTTATCTCAGCTTACCTTTACGTCTTTCCGGCGAACTGAACCAGAAAAGAGAGATAAAGAGATAAAGGTATCATAAGGTCAACAGGGATCCGAGAAAGCGTGAAAATGGAGTAATACCTAATCGCGATCGTATATTTATTTCTGAGAACGCCATTATGATGATCACAGTTTTTGCAGAGAAGAGTAAGTTTTTGTACAGCAATGGGTAGTTATTTTCCTTACTTATTGTGGTGGGTTTATTTTCTGGTTCGTAGCACTTAGGAGGCTTTTTATGCATTGAGATTTTTTCAAATTAATATTCGAATGGCTATTTAATCTTTTTTTTTATTTTTGTTCTTCTGTTCAACCAAAAGGAAGTTATTAAACAAACCTGTTTCGTTTTATTTTTTTACTATCGATTTACAGACGACTGAAACGAGTTAACGCATTGTCTCTTGTAACGAACATAATTATTGTAGTTTTTTTTTTAATTTTTGCGAACGTATAAAGAACATACGTTTTAAAATGTTGACGTCTTAGAACGGTTCTATAGTAGATCTATATGTTAAGCTGGTGAAGGTAGCTAGATTGAGACAGAACTTTGGCCCCGCATCTAGATCTAGATTTCTAGCGTTGCTATCTTGTCAACACTATCCCCGTGATGGTTAGACGCTAGCCTGGTGCGTCACACCGTGTAGCCGCGAGGGCTCGCGTCACCAGGCTGATGCTGCTACATCCCTGGCACTCGCACCAAGGTCAGCTGCCCAGTGTGCCGGACCCTGATGGCGATGCTTGACCACTCGGTAAGTTTGGAAGCTCGTTTGTTTCTTTTTACCTGGTTGGTAATTAATTCTGGCTAGGCTGGAAACGTCAAGGTTTCTCTTCTTGCATAAAATCTTTTGAAGGATGCCGCTTTTATAATTATTGTATCTGTCTCTCGTTGCTCCCCCCACCCCCCCTTGCCTTTTTCCGTTTTCGTTTTATTTGTGACTTGTAGAGTTCTTTTTTTTTAATTATCAAAAAATTTTAAACCTGCTTATTGAAATCGTTAGGAGGCGTATGGAACTTTAATTCAATATTACAATAGCTTGTTATAATATTGGGCCCCTTATCCTTTTAGCAGTTTCATGCTATACTAACCTTTCTACTTTTGCAAATATTTATAGGTTAGCCATCATAATGTTTTTAAATTTTGTTTTAGCTCGCGAGGGAAAATCTGAAAAAAATCCTGAAATCTGGAAAAAAAATTCTGAAGAAACAAGGGAGAAAGTTTTGACTTTTTTTTTCAAAAGTTTAAGCTCAGTGTACCTAAATAATTATAGTCACGGGGCAAAGAATTGTCGTTTTTCCCTGATGCCTCTTCCATTTGAGAGGAATATTTTACCGGATGTGAAGATAAAACAATACTAGCAATACGTGAAACCAGCTCCTAGTCCTAACAGTTTTGACATGATCGATATTTTGTCTGCATTCGCGGTATTACTGACAGCAAAGTACATGTAATCTAGACTCATCTTCTGTAGATCTGGTCCAGGTAGTTACTGTTGTGTGTGTGTGTGTGTTGAACACGAGCGCGTGAGTGTTGTAATCATCTAGAGTGTGCGGGCGTGTCACCTCAGACCACCCAGAGAATGATGGAATCAGTGTAAAGTGGTCAGTCAACGGCTATTTATATTAATTTTTTTCCTCTATTCTCTTTACTGTGACGAGCTGCGTGCGTTGGATGTTCATAGAACAAACTAACTGTTGGAGAGCGGAACAATATGCGCTTGTAGCTTTACGGGTCTGCCGCGGACGACGGCCTTTGCGTAAAGAAACGGTGTAAAAGTCTATTTACCTAACGATATGGTTTGGTCAATACTTTTGTGATTAACCTATCAGTCCTGCTCCTTTTTTCCCTTTTCTGATGTTTCCGAAGCTAAAGAGCAAAAAAAGATTTAAAAGAAACTAATTACTTTGATTGTCTTATAAGGCCTAATTGGCTACAGATTTAAGATTCATTTTAAATTTCTAGCAAATCACTGTAAGTTATACCTGGAAACTAAAAAGTTTGACCTTTGCATTTCCCAGTTGTCTTTCAAATGTGCAGGATTCAAGTAGGAAATCCAAATCAAACGATTTAAACAAGCCATTTTATTTTTTCACCAAATTCTGATCTCATTAAATTTATCACCGATACAAAGATAAGAAAATAGCCCGTTGCACATAAAACACAGATATATAAAAATGTAAGTTGGAGATCATTTTAAGTTTGATCGAAAGCAAACTCGCTATGAATGGTTGCCGTTTAAGTTTTAATTTATTTTTGGTTTTTGTATTAAAAGTTAAAACTTTAAATATAAACGTAAGCTACTGCGCTATCTCATGAAGTTGATTGACGATATATACTACAAGGACACAGTAACTTTGGAAGCCGTTTCTACCTTATTTATGACAGTATGATAATACACTAAGAAACTCAAGAACGCCTGGTCCAGTTTTTTATCTTTTTTTAAATAAGCTCGCTATAGCTGACTTCTGGGGAGTTTTGTTTTCAGCCACTACACTTTATTTTGAGAAAAACAAAAAAGGCATAGAAGGAGAGAGAAAGAGTGAGAGAGAGAGAGACGTAGAGAGAACTAGAAAGAGGAATTACGGCGTACCAGGAGGCCATGTAGGTGGTGAACTCACCACAATTTCTTAGATATCAACATTTTTCAAGCACCATTTTTTCTCCTTAAATCAACCACTTTTCTAAATGTGCTCATTTTAAAGGAGAAGAAACAGGAAATCAATGGCCGGTTCTTGTTCGTTCTGGATCTCAAGTAATTGGCCTATACTTATATGTCATGAAAATGTTGCGGATTTCATTTACAGCACAGTTTTTAGTTTTATTAATTTTCTTATTGGAATTACTTTTGTTACTTTTGTTAAATATGATAACTATGTTTTTAAAGCTATTGTAATAATTATTATTACAACTATTATTATTATGAATATTATTTGACAATGTTGTTGTTATCAATATTCTTAATTGTCACTATCATTGCAATCGTTATTATTTGGGTACTCACACTCCTTCGATGTGAACTCGTGGAACGACTTATTCCTTTATGTGATCTTGATTGTCATTTCCTAATAATTATGGTCAACATTATTTCTTTTCTTTAAGTATATAGGATTTCATTCATGTAGAGAAAGGTTGGCAGACCGATTCAAGAATTTAAACTGTTCAAGCGAATTGTCAGTTTAGAGTTCCCTTAAAAAGTTTGATGGTTGCTTTTTTTTTTGTATCCTATTTGGCTCTCTTTTTCCCAATTTATTTCCGAAAATCTAAATACTTTTTTTAATAATTGTCCTTGAAATTTATGGAAAGGCAGCTTTTGGTGGGGTTTTTTTTGTAATAAATAACAGCTAATTATTCTTCCTGACAGTATTAGACTTCCTCTGCATTGCTATAGACTGAAAAATATCTGGCGCGAACTTGTACCTTGACTGTGAATGGTTAAAATCAGTTCGAATAGTTTAAGGGGATCGTGAAGGAGCAGCACTGGGTGTTTCTTTATCGCCCTAGTAAAAGCACTTGCTATTTCAACGACTGTCGCGTGATTTAGAATAATTGGTTCATTTTCCCACATGTCTTTAATTTCAAAACTTTTGCCAGTCTTACTATATTTAAATATGGTGATAAATGATAAATGCAATTCTCTTAAAGTAATGCATCATTTTCCTTCAATAAAGCACCCCAAACTTTTTATTTGAATCTAAGAAGGTGAATAATATGTTATAATTGACAAAGTTTCAAACTTACTAAACGTGAATTTGTTATGTAAAACCTAAGAAATATTTTTAGCTGTTTATAATCAACAATTTTTGCTGGTTTCTATTCTAAAAATGTGCTTAAACTGCAAACAATAGCTTTCAATTCATTTAAAAAAAAAACATTGTTGAAATGTATTTAGATTACTGCTATCGTTTTTAAAGTTAAAAATCCGTGCCTCGGGGGACAGTTCAGTCCGAAAGCAGTTCTAGTGTGGTGTAAAAGCTACAGATCTTCAGCTAACAGACAAAAAGTAACACTGCCCTTACAAATAATGATTAAGACTATGTAAAGGTAGACGGAGCAGAAAAGGGTTCTTTTATCGGAAAATGGACTGAGAAGCGAAAAGATGTGAAAAACGAAAGGGTGGGGGGGAGAGAGAGAGAAAGAGAGAGAGAGAGAGAGAGAGAGAGAAAAGACAGTTAAAGAATTTATTTGATTAAAAATAAACTGAGATGTCCTCTAAGATCGTAAGCATTAGGACATAAGATAAGAAATACAGATAGAAAGAGAGAGAGAGTGTAGCAAATACGTTCGCTTGCGGCGAATCAGCAAAGGTTGTAAATGCAGGGCTGAGAGAAATGCTGAAAAAGAAAAATGCGGAAAAATGAATGTCAGAGGAATAAATTATAGTGCTCATTGAAAGACACTTTAGCCCTCGGGCTCTATGAGAACAAAATTCGAGGTAAACGTGAGAAAAAAGATGCGCAGAGAG
>BMAT01009626.1:281688-292961 GCA_019649035.1 Elysia marginata | reverse complement strand
AGAGAGAGAGAGAGAGAGAGAGAGAGAGAGAATTAGAGATAGATCATATAAGTTAGCTTGAATCTAAGAAGGGAGAGAAAGTGGGAATGTGTTTGGGAGAAAGAGGGGGAAGGGGAGATATAAAAACAAAAAAGAGAGATAAGGTAGGATTAAGGAGAAGAGCAAAATCTTGCAGTCAACAAACAGCACGAGCGTAAACATTAACTTGTTTTTGTTTGGTTTCTTCCAGTTAGATCTAAACTATGTCTTTTTTCTCTCCCGTCTCTTTCTTTCTCTCTCTCTACCACCGTCTTTCTCATTTCCTTTTTGTATCTTTTTCTCTGCTTGGCTGCCCCGCCTTTCTCTCTCTCTCTCTCTCTCTCTCTCTCTCTCTCTCTCTCGGGGGCCTAGATAGCTCAGTTGGTAGTGGCTTCGCTCCGTGGCCAAGAGGTCGCGGGTTCGAAACACAGCCGAGCACAGTCCGGGCCCCTACTGGTTGGGTCGGTGTCAGTATAATGTGACCGGCTGAGGCTAAGTCATGGTATCCCCGCTAGTCTCTGGGTGGCAGCCCGTAAATTGTCATTGGGACCCAAGCCCTGAGAGCACCTTTGAAGTGGAATTGGGCTTGTAAAAATACCCTTTAATCAACCAATCAATCTCTCTCTCTCTCTTTCTCTCTCTCTTTCTCTCTCTCTTTCTCTCTCTATTTCTCTATTTCTCTCTCTGTGTCTCTGCGTCTCTCTTTATCTCTCTGTCTCTCTCTCATATCTATGTTTTTTATATCTTCTTTCTTTCTGCTTCACTTGTCCTTTTTTCTCTCTTACTCTTGTTCTCTTATATTATGTCCAAGTGTTTTCATCTTTAAAACCAGGTTTCTGTTTATCTCTCCTTACCCATTTTTTTCTCTTCCTCTTTCTCTTAATTTGTTATCTCTATCCTCTAGTTTTTTATATTATACGCACTTTGCCAAATCTCTCTTTTTTGGTTCACCCCCCTGCCTCCGTCCCTTTCCTGTTTCCTTTCCTTCAGCCAACCTTCACATAATCCCCTCTCTCCATCTCTTCTTTGCATTTCTGAAACCTCCATCCTTAAACTTCCCTTCCTTCCAGTTATCTTCAGTTTGCTCCCTACAACTCCAACTCTTTACCTTCTTCCTCCCTGCCTTCTCTTGCCTGCCATTGTGCAGTCGTTCTAATCACGCAGCGGTCGACCCCGGGTATTATGCCTAATGCACTGCCGGGATTTCTTCCTGTGTATACCCTAACAGAATCTGCCATCGATCCCAGGTATCTAATGGCCAGTGTGATTGGCTTTGTTTCCGCGTCAGTTTTTCTCCAATTATTCCACACCATTGGAGATAAAAATGTTCCAGGGATTTGCCCAGACCTCATTACCAGAGCTTGTACCGATTACTTTAGTCCGAGGGATCGATACTTGAGATTTTTAAAAACATCGACGAATGAATGGATACATTGTCGCCTCCCTTTATCGGTCGAATTCAATTTTTGTATCCAGAAAAAAAAATCCTCTTTGCATTTGCTAGTCGCTTTCCTTACTGGCTGGCTGATAAAGGTTGTGTATTGCACATTTTTGTATTTCTTTTCATACAGATTTCTTTTGTTTTTCCCTGCTCTTTTGTTCCAATCTGCTTTCAATTTTCATCTGTGTAAATTTGAGCAGAGTTAATTAAATTATTCAAAGATATCACTGGACAACTTTTTTTAAAGTTTTCTGTGTGAGATATAGAAAAATATGCAGTGATAGTGTTATGCAATGAATTAAAACTTAAATTTACATAAAGAGCTACAAAATAGTCATAACATATAATATTATAACTCAAAGAAACTTTTTCTTACACGCCCCTCCCCTCTTTCTATCTACTTCCTTCTCTCTGTGTCGTTACTCTCTTCAACAGAGAGTAGCAGAAGTAATTTTAATAGATTTTTATCACTAACTATGCGATTTTAAATAAATTAGGTAATAAACCATAGTTTCCACCTTGACCGATTCTAAATTATCGCGGTGTAAAATTTCTCTGATGAAGGTCCCAGATTAGTTATCTTTGCGCTATAACTTATTACCCGATTCTTGACTTTAAACTAAATAATGAAAAGATTCCTAAGAAAATCTTATCTAAAGCTTCTATTCTCTACTTTTGGATTCTGTAAGGTTTGTAAATACCTGAAAAAATTTGCACCGAATGCTGTTAGAGTTTGCTTTATTACAATTTGATGACAAAAAAACCCTTTCAAAAAGAGCGGTATCTTTTTTTTCCTTCTTAACTGTTCTCTCTGTATCTCTTTTTCTAGGTTTCACTTCATCCCAATCTTGACTCACTTGCTACTCGTCTGTCTGTCTGCCTCTCTGTCTCGCTCTGTCTGTCTGTCTCCCTGCCTGTCTGTCTGTCTCTGTCTCTGTTTGTCTCTCTCTCTCTATCTATCTATCTATCTATCTATCTATCTCTTCTCTCTGTCTGTATCCTGCATTCACACTACTCCGACACTTTGTATCTTCTTTGCTCAGTGCTTTGTCTGTTTTTTACGCTTCATCATTTTTTTTCTTTCCTTCAAGGTTTTTTTCCAATTATATTAGTTTCTGTTTCTCGAATTCTCCCTCGCTGCATTTTTTTTCTTTTTTTTATTCCTTTTCTTCTATAACTTCTTCTGCCTCTTTTTTTCAAGCCCAACATAGATACAATTCTATGAAGAGATCATAGCTATCTGGTTATGGACGACCAGTTTCCGGTGACCGCATGATGACTCACCCACCCCGAGTTACCCAGCGTCTTATGAATACTATTGATGCGGCCGTCTCTCTACATCTCAGTGGGCAACCGTCCAAAACGCCCAGGGTACCGTGGCGTCCGCGTATCTGGTAACAGCATTCAAACTGGTCAGAATAATCCTCAAGTTCAAGGATTTTCCCGCGTAATAATTTGCCATTATCAGAATATGCGAATTACCCGAATGCTACGCAAAGACTTGTTAAGACATGCCTGTACGTGACAAACATTTAAGATGTGCCGGTTATCCATATGTGCATTTACGGGCAGACTTGCTGTGTAAGAAAAGAATTTTTTAAAATTTTTACTCTTATCAAAATGTGCCCATATTGACAGCTTTGATTGTTGCCATGGTAATGAAACGGACAGCGGTTCTGGAACTGGGCCCATGCTACTTCCGGTTTGCCTTATGTGCGTGAACGTATAATTATGTGTGTTTGATGATATTAGAATATTCAACAAAATATCTGAGAATTTGTTTTTGAAAGTTGGAATGCATTGTATGCTAAATTGGACACAAAATAAAAGATCCTCAAACAAATTTTGGTTCAATAGCTGAAGGAGAAAGGAGGGTATGCTCTTTAGGGTTTTGGCATACAAGAGACATGTTGAGACTCTGAAGGAAAATATAAGAGCAAAAAAAAAAAAGAAAATTACATATGAAACAATAGAATAAGAGACGAAGGTAGGGAGATTTGGAAAAAATAGTGGAGGGGGAGAGAGAGGGGAGGGAGTGAGAAAGAAAGAGGAGAGAGAAGCGAGAGAGAGGTAGGTAGGGGGCAGTCAGTGAGCGAGCGACAGAGAAGCACAAACAGAAAACAAGTTATACGTGTACAAAATAATCTGTGGAAAAAACGCTTAGAGTATTACAGAGTATTAGAATGCAATACATATCGCGCACGTGATCACTGTGTGAATGAATGCGAACGGTGATAAGAGTTATGTGTGAGTGTGTGAGCCCTCCGTCTATATGAAAACCCCCCAAATCCCCTACCCCGTCTTCTTTTTGGAATTGATTAGAATATTTCTATCGAACACTTGGTCATTTACACGCCTTGTACACATTCAAGGAGTTTTTCCTCGGCGTGTCCGAAAAGGAGTTGGTGCAGGATTCTTTGCCTTTGATATGAGTTGGCAAGACAAGCATTTCAATATATGTGTTAAAATACATCTATCTCTTCCATTTTCTTGGCTCGAATTTTATTTAAAGAGGATAAATCTTTTTTGGAGTAAGCTTACTTATAAACAAGATGACATAACTTCGATAAGATTCTTGGTGCAAGATTAGCAGACGATGATGATGTATGAAATCTAATTCTAACATTATTTGGTGAGTTATTCTATACAGCGCTTTAGTTATTAAGAGACTAAACAGTTTGCATTGAACTCGTGAATCCCGTGCTTTCCTGTCTTGTGTGTGTCATTTTTAGATAAAATGTTTAAAAGTTTTACCGATTATCTAGAGAAACTGTTGATCCCGAGAAAGTGAAACCGATTGAGGCAATCGGAGTTAACCCATAGACCACTGATTCATTAGAAACCTCTACAGTATACGACTATGTTTACAAATAATAATTGGACAACGAGGCATGTTCTATTTGCGAAGATTTTACATTAAAAGAATATTTTTCTTAACTTAAAATATGAAGGCTTGTTATTGCGCTAGAGTATGATACTTCGGTTCTCATGAAAGAGAGGAAGAGAGAGAGAGGGAGGGAGAGAGAGAAGGGTGGAATTGGAAAAACTGATTCAGGTGATAATCAAGGAGAAAAGAGTTATCAGTAGTATACGTTTCGTGATCTTTATATTTCTTCTCAAGACAGAAGCTGCTGTTTAACCGCAATTACTTTTCCTTCCTGTTTCAGATGACCACTCTCGTGTGATCCTCTCCTCCAACGCCAATGTCTCTAACTCCGACTACATCAACGCCAGCTTCATTGTAAGTACTTTACAATCATAACATAATGTTAACACTTTTATCACTCTCCCCCTTTTCTCACTGCTCCTTTTATATCAGTATGTCTCTCTGCCGCTCTGCCTGCCTTTCCCTTCTCTTAGTTGTCCCTTATTTTCTGCAAAACTTTTTCTAGAGGTTGTGATGTTTCAAAATTTATTTTTAAAAGGTTCATGGTTATCTTTATCATTTCAACATCGGTAGCATTTGTTGATAGTTAAAAATCTTATCCTTTTTCGCGTTAACGCTCCCTTTCTTTCTCCCTCAATTTTCCTCTCTCTTTGTCTCTGTCTGTCTGTCTCCGTCTCTGTCTCTGTCTGTCTCTCTTTCTTTCTCTCTCTCTCTCTCTCTCTCTCTCTCTCTCTCTCTCTCTCTCTCTCTCGCTCTGTCTCACACACACAAACCATTTACTTAAAACACACCTTCTAACTGTGCCCATTCCTTAGTTTACGATCGCTGTTTTTATTTATATCATACCTTAGGTTTACATTTTTTTATCCTTAACTGGGTTTTTTCACCCTTTAATATATGGCTTCGTTAATATTTATTGTGGGTGTCATTGTATTCGCATGCATGCTAAAAGCTGTTTTTACCTAATTTTACATGGTCTTAATAATTCCGTGATAATATTACTCAGATCTCAGACACAAATTTCTGACAAAGAGATTTCATAAAGTCAAATTAGGAATTAACTGATGCAACCTCATAGAATATTGAAGCAAATCACTGTTCCGCGTGATTTTTAAATATGTTCTATAATCAATTTTGACTTTTGAAACGAAAAATTTTTTCGGGCAAATTTACAGGAGGGGGTGGGGAATTCTAACGGCATTTAATCTATATTTAGAATGTCTGTTCCATAAACTAATTTCTTTTCCCAGTAACATTTCAAAATAGTAGCCGAAGACCCTGAATTTGCACACTTGTGAAGATTCAAAGTGATGGAAACTGCTGTTAAGAGTTGGAGGCGTTATATGTTATAATATAATTTTATACCTTTTGGTTTCTCTTTATGACAACAATTTTTCAGCAAATTTGAAAAAAAAATCAGATCCCAGACACAAAGAAAAAAAAGTTTTTGTTTCTTTGGGAAAAAAACCTTAAGATATTCACCAAAATTCTGTATCCACAATGTATGATCGTAATTATACAACTGTTACGGTAAGAAAGCATACTTTAAGGGTTTCAAGGAGGAAGATTTGTGCTGCGGGTGTTAAGGTCTGGGAGGGCAGTAACGGTATAGTTAGATGCATTAATGGTTCTGACCTATATCTTCCACGTATTTCTAATTGTTGGTACTAAATTTTGTGTATTTTAGGTGCGTGATATTTTTTCGTCTGCTAGGCCTGTTGAAAGTTTCCAAGACCTGTAAGGCAACAGGACAAAGGCACTGTAAGCCACCAAATATAAAAGTTTCTTACCGTAATGCCCTCGCAATGTTTTTGTTTATTACAGAAACAAAAGTTTGGCTTTCATCAAAGTTTTAATTTTAAAACCTTGCCGTCAGCAGCTGTATGTACGGTGCTTACAGAAACGAGAGCATATTTATCAAATATTTTTCGCACCCATATTTTCTGACAAAATTAATGTATCAAAGCTGTGTGCTATTGAAATATGAAATTTTAAAAATATATATATATATAAAATGCAAAGAATAAAAATTATCACAGCCAAATGTCAAGATCCATTCGTCCAACTTAGTATTGCGCGTGGTGGGTCATTTCCAACTGAATTATCTCTCCTGGACAAAGTCCACGAACAACTTGTAAAGCTTTTTACAGGTGAGTAGTTTCCCTTGGTGCCAGGCACAGGATTATCGACTTTTGGCCTGTTGCACTATAACGGAAGTGATGAGACAAAATACAGAATAGAGAACACTTTATTCATCCCACATAGGGAAACAAAGAAGAAAAAGACGGGGTCCCTAGTGTGGCACTGTTCCGATCTTAGAAACTTCATCTGCAGACACACCATCTTCAGATAGGCTTAGGGTATCTGGGGAAAACAAATAATTTGGGGGAGGGCGGGGAGAGGTGCGAGGTTATGGTGATAAAGGAAAGCAATGGGGGAGGCAGGGGAGAGAAAGGTATTCACATTGATTTAAAAATAATTTGTTTTAATGTTTTATCACAATATAATTATAGGCGAATTTGGGTATATTTTGACGTTATCGAGATACGCGAGAGCTTTGGTCAGTAATTTTGAACTAAGAAGTCTAAGTGGAAAATTCTAATCCTCAATTTTGTATACAAAATATATAGACAACGTCTTTGAAACAACTGGTTGGTTAAAAATACCAACATATTTGAGCAATATTTCGCTCTGTATTTAGTAAGAGCCCCATGTAGCCCAAGTTTTCATTCCCACGACAATGTTGGAGAGAGAATTTTCAGGTAATATAAGGTGGCAACTGATTTTGAATGGGCCAATCAGATACTGCCGAAAAAAAAAAGAAAGAAAGGAAGCATACGTAGTCGTTGTGGTTTTGTCTCTTATAATTATTTAATACCAACTTGAGAAGCGTCGGTAACGTCTGTGGATATTTTTTACAAGACTGAGAACTTTTCTGCGTTTTGTTGGGCTTGTTCCTGGTTATGCTGCAGAGTAACAGCTTATTTTAAAGAGAATCATCCAAAATGAGTAATGCTTTGCTCACTGTAAGAGTCAGTATCATTACATCTCTTTTTTACTACACAGTACCAATATTATTTTTAGCTCGGAATTGAAAATATAGAAAATTTAATAAAATATAAAAAGCTGTAATTATAAACAGACACTGACCTTTTTTCTCGCAGCTTATTCTTTTTTTACTCTTCCAAAGAAGAAATTTCAACATTCATTTCGGAACAAAGTAAGCGGCATAATCTTGCCTTGGTTCTAGATTAGATTTCTCTCTGGAGTTATTAGCAGTTGTAGCGCATCTCCCTCGAGGTCTGTTTCGAGAACTAACTGGTACCAATAAGTCTCCAGATAATAATTACGCTACGCACTGATTGTGCCACGTCTTGCTTACGATATGGCTACGACTTTGGCCTAAGAAAAATCTTTGTAAATATGCATGACTCTACTAGCTGTTTAGGGATTTTCTGTACCAGACAAGGGGTGATAACGGTACATGGTTATGATTGACAATCTCATTCTAAGAACTTATTGAACGTTTATGAAAATCCAAATATTGCTAAGGGTTTTTACGAATTAGAGAGACAAATGACATACGAAAAAGAGACAAAATGAACCGGATGAACAAACTTAAAACCAAAATATTAGTTTCGTGAAGATAGATAGATAGATAGGTAGTTAGTTAGATAGATAGATAAATAGATTACATAGATATATTAAGTAGATAGATAGATGGATAGATAGATAGATAGATAGATAGATAGATAGATAGATAGATAGATAGATAGATAGCCGGCTGGGCTTAGCCGAAACAAGCGTTTTCTGTGCCTTTACAATGATGTCATGAAAGCTTTATTACCTCAGATCTGTTCGCAAATTTTTCGTTGGGGGAGTGGTTCTAACTTTCGTTCCACGTGAAGCACAAGAATATCAATAAGGTTGCTATGAGAGACCATAGGTCTAGCAAATGCATGTAGAATGAGAAATGAGCCATCAGCCAGCGCACGTTAATTAAGATGAGCAAAAAAGAAAGATTTAAACGAACAGAATTTACTTATTTTAAGCATCAGAGGTAACTAGGTCTAGATATACTAACTCTTGTAGAGATGAAGAAAAATATTATCTTAAAATTAATAAAGAATAAGTACGGGGCCGGGTTAGATGGGAGTGAGAGACCAGAGGTTCCAGAGTTACACAGAGGGCGGGCTGAGTAGCGAACGCAGCACGGTCCTAGAGACATCCCTTCCTCCCTCTAGACAAAGAAGATGGACGCTTTTTGTCGTTGACAGGAGATACAGGGGGAGGTAATTCACAGACTCACGCCATCGCCTCATTACTTTTCGCCGCCTCTAATTACTCCTCTTTGCTTTCTTTGTTGGCCTCAGGGTATAGGGTGAGGCTGGCTTCCTATCATGAATGCCTAAGATTTTCAAGCTTATGCAGCTAACTGTTTTCCCCTTTTGCTTTTTTTATTTCCTCTACTATCCTATCTGTGGTGCTGATAATAAGTACGACAGTCGACTCCCAACCCAAGCCCTCTCGCTTTGTCCGTCTGCCTGCCTGTCTTTCTTTCTGTCTGTCTATTCTTCTCTTCCTCTCTCACTCTTTCCCTCATCCTATGTCTCTCTCCCTTTTTCCCACCCTTTCTCACCCACACTCTCTCTATTTTGCTCTTATACTTTTGTTACCCTTCTACTATTTCTTTTGTTCTCACTTTCTTTTCAATGTCTTTACTCTCCCTCATAATCTAAATAACTTTCTCTGTAAGTCAGTCTCTCTCTCTCCCTCTTTCTCTCTCTCTCCGTCCCTCTTTCTCTCTCTCTCCGTTCCTCTTTCTCTCTCTCTGTCTATCTCTCCCTCTCTACGACTTTCTGTCTTTTGTCCTTTTTACCCCACCTTCATTTGTTACAGTTTAACCTTCTTTGCCTTTAAAGAATTATCTTTATAAAGCTATGTTTTTTTCACAAAGAAATCAAGGTATGCTGATCCAATTGATAATTAAGTTATATTAAAAGAAGAATGCAAAAAGTTCTAGTAAAACAGGAGGGGATATCGTGTCACTCGAAAGACTTAAGAGTAGACATAATGTTTTAATATAACACAACAATAAAGTCACAGACTTATTGTTACCTTGAAATTAAACTCAATATTCAAAGGAACAAAACACTAAAATGGAACCAAGCGAGGCCGACAGGCATGCAAATTCAACGCAAGTTTATTGGGTTGGAATATTTTCATTGACCAGAAAAGTCATATAAAAGGAATTATCACATTGGGAAATAGAACAAGGACGGGTCGAACATTACAACTAGCTGTGAAAGTGCAAACAGATTCTAAAGTACAAATGTAGGGATTTTGTTTTTTTTTAATCCTATAAACACGCAAACTGGCAAAACGAAACCTGAATAAAACAGAGAGTTCAACTCGGTCAGTTTTGAGAAAGAATGAAAAAGAGAACACGGAAGGATGGCACTGCAGTTCTGGAGGAGAGCACACACAAAGGGAAATGGCACGAGGAGTGGGAGGAGGTGATAAGAGGCATTGGCCGGAGCAGGGGACAAATCGATCAGCAACTTGTCCACATTTCGTCGTCTCTGGAACTGTTCTGAGGACGAAGGGCCTGTTGGGCTTGAGTACTCGAGATTTCACAGCAAGGCTTCTGGTCCTCTGAGGTTTTGTCATCTGGGCGAAGTGAAGAGAAAGGGAGGGATAGAGAGAGTAAAGGAAAGAAAAAAAAAGAATGAGATGATTCGGGGCGTTTAGAGTGGCAACGACGTGGCCATGGGGAGAGAACGTTGTGAACCAGAGACCCTGTGAGAGTACAGCGGACTTGGATTAGGGATTAGCCGAGAATAATAAGGTTTAGGTAATGCGATATGAGAAACTGAGCGAAATGATAGGATAGCCTCTGAGGAAGTAAAAACTTGACACTAAAAGCGAGCGTGCAAGAAGAGAAAAGGAAAGTTAAGAAGGCATGCTTATGGCCTGGTGGAGAGAAAATAATCATGCGGAATAGTAGGACATGCTTAACTGTCGAATAAAATATTGTCAGTTTCTTACCTTTAAACTGTATTGAACAACCAGGTTTTTTTCATTGTTGTTATTGTTTGTGTTGCTTTTGTCGCATTATTCGTTTTTAACAACAGTTGGCTGGCTCCACTTAGATCATCAACGCGCATGTGAAGCCAAAGTGTGAGTAAAATCTGGCAGCTAGGCAGGGGGAATGTGTGTGTCAGAGCCATGAGAGGAAATGGATTCTATTGATCGAAAGAGTGGACACGTGGTGGGTCAGTGTAGGAGATAGGGAGCACTAGGTGATGCATAGTAATTAGTTTATCTTCAAAGCGTTTCTACATCAGAAGGCATATTGTGATGTGATACCCTTTCATTTTAGTCTCATCATCTTAGGTAACAGCCACGCGCTTAGGAAGATTTTTGTATTACAAAAAGTTTTGTTTTTTTTTGGTGCGCTTAGTGTTACTTGCAAGATAAATTGTTGGATATAGTTCTTGTAAATATGGGAAAAAATGATTAATGCAAATACATTGAGTAATTATTTTAGAGCCGTTTGATTTCTTGAAAGAATGCCATGTAACGTTTATTAATAACATTATATTATTTGGAACTTAAATAAGATTTTGGGAAAAAATATATTTAAAATTAAACACAAAAAAGCTGAGAGACACCAAAAATGCAAAACTAGATTGCGAAAGTAACAGAAATAATTGAAAAGCTGACAACGGTTTGTGACCTAAATCTACGTCGTGACTTGGTAAGCACAACCTCCTCCGCCTTCCTACTTGTATATTGCGCACCCGTTGTGTGGTATGATAGGAACAAACATGTTACGCAATAATTTAAAAAATAACTCTTAGACCACTTTTGATACAGAATCAGCCCGTAAGAACTCTACGGTCTTCTAGTGACTTTCTTCTGGCA
>BMAT01009626.1:251455-262986 GCA_019649035.1 Elysia marginata | reverse complement strand
CCCAGCTCTTCAGTACTTAATTCTTGATGAACCGGAATAATATAATTATTATTTCTTTATCTAAAGAAGTATTGCCGAAGAAGGTAAAAGAGCTCAGAAAATCTTTGCATGTATTTGTACCTCTAGTGTTAACCTTTGTGTTATACTTGCTTCACCCCCACCGCCCACAGGAGCTAAGGAGATCGATATGGCCGCAACGCTGGAACACATCCGGGATCAGCGCATGTCCATGGTCAAGACCAAAGTAAGCAAAAAAATCAGAGTAGCACCCATCCATTATATTATCTTTCGATTTAACTCAATATTCGACAGTAATTGGTAAACGCAGTTTTGATAGAGAGAAGCGTTAGGTTTTGTTAGCTGGATAATGATTTTTTAGACACAATGTCCGAAGTTTCGACAAAAAACTCAATGGTTTTTAAGAAGACATGATATTCACAAGGTATCTAGAGGCGTTTTTGTATCCTTTAGAGATTTTATTTTATTCAATAGACTCAATAGGGAAGTGTACTAAAAATAATTCGAACCTTTCTTGATTGTGGGAGAAAAAACCTTTCACTTGCGAAATCAAATGCTCCATTTACTTATGATCAAAGCATTTTTGTCTTCCATGACTCAAAAGAGTGGTCGAGTACAGAAAAGCATTCTCAGCCCCCACGAAGAGCTTACAAAGGCATTTCGCGTTTAGTAAACCTCCATCTATTTTTTTCTGCTAAATGATAATTGCACATTAAGAAAACAAGAAGCACTGTTATTGGGTAATTTCATCGTTTTATGAGATAATAACAATAATGTATATACCCTATAACTCATGAAATCACAAAATTTTTTTAACTGTAGACGCATACAGTACTAACTTAAACATAACATAATTATTCACTTTGAAATCTAGCATACATTCATCATGTTAGTTAAAGAATGTTATATGTGTACAGAAGCGCAAGGTGCAATTCAAAAGAGTTTCACTATTCATTAGATACGGTTTAGACTCGTTTTGAAATCTTAATCCTTGTATGTTATTTGTAGACTTTTGGGCGAAGAGTTCCAAAGGTATGTCTCAAACTGACAATTATATCTTTTCAAGTATTTCTTAGAGCTCCCTGTTAAGTACCGGTATTAAAATAATTATATAAATCCATCTTATATTTTTCGGATAGAGTACATGATTCAAAAGTGCTCAACTTGTAAAAAAGGAGCTTTTATAAATATCAATAAAGACTTTAAAGGCCTACATTACGACAGGCCTGTTTCTAGCTTGTTGCTTTCTTCAGCTGGTTGCCTGATGAAAGCAACAAGCTAGAAGCAGGCCTGTCATAAGGTAGGCCTTCCAAGTCTTCATTGATATTTAAATCCGTCTTAAGTGTATTAAATATGACAGAAAAATGTTAATCGTATGTCGTGCCCCCTCCCCTTTTATTTGTGTGATTAAATAGGAGCAGTTCCAGTTCTCCCTGGCAGCCGTGGCTGAGGAGGTGCACGCCATCTTGAAAGCGCTGCCCCAGTAGGCCTATCATGTAAGGCTGGCCGTCTCAGTCACGTGGTTTCTGCAGCTGACCAATCCGCGGGGACCACGGGAGATAATTGAGAGAGACGCAGCCGATGACGGTCTTTGCTTTGCTTGCAGATCAGCAAGTCGGAGAGAATGCAGTCACATATCTATTATGTAGCTTTTGTCTCCCCTGGCAGTGACGTAATCCCAATCTCTTGACTGAGGACATTACTTATTTGTCTCTGTGGTTCGGTGTCGTTTTCTCGTGGATATATTTTTTTTTCTTTTTTTTCCCTACCTAAATTCAGTTGGACATTTGGAATAAATCCATTATTATCGTTAATATTTTTATTGATATGAATATTATTGTTATCCTCATTATCAATAATAATATAATTTTTTATATGATTCAGTGCTGGTTGTCCCTTTATAGAAGTATCAATTTAAAGGTTATACCGCACCATTTGGGTTATAAATGCTGACAAAATTTCAAACTCTTGACATAGGGTTAGTTTTTAACTTTAAAAAGGTTTTATGGATCTATATAATTCTGTGTTATGTTTGTCGTATTGTTTGGAGATAAATAATTGCCCCCCTTAGAATTATACAGGGTGGTCTGCAATACATAGTATGAATTTGAATTTTGGGGTCAATGAATTTTTTGAAGCTTAGAAATGAACTTTGGGATGCTTACACACAAAAGTTTTCGTAGGTGTATCTCTGTATCTCTTTGACCGATTTACAATCAAAGCAAAAATTGGGTCTATAGCTTTACTTAAGAAAATAGATTTTGGCGAAGAAAGTGGGCATGTTGACAATATGAATTGTTATAGAGTCAAATTTATTATTATATTCGAAAATATTTAAATATATACTTTAAACGGGGTATTGCAATTTTATTTGATTTATTTATACACTCTCCGTGAAATTTTATTTTCAAAATCCATAAAAGTTTTGTTCATTTTTTTTCATTCCACCTCAAACTTATTTTCAAATCATAAAAAAATGTTATTGATTTTGTTAACTTAGATTTAGTATTGTAACATAAAACTATTTAATATTTGGCATGTTGACAGAAATTCTGAGATAATTCAGGAGTAAGGAACTGCAGAGTTTCGTTGTTACTGGTTTTCACAGAAACTTTTCGTTTAAGATATGTTTTTTTTTTTTAATTTTGTTGTTGTTGTTTTTCCTGAAATAAGAAAGTAAGCTGTGATGGTTTAGTTATAATTATGGTGGTTTCTTGCCAGACTGAAAAATATTAATTGTGATAAAAGTCTGCTTCACAGACTACAGGTTTGCTTCCTCTGAGCTCCTTTCGTGACCAAAAAAAAATAATTTTAGAATAATGATTTAATACAATCACCTATTTATTTAGTTCTCTGTGCGCTGGTATTTTAGCTCTTACCAGGAAAAAGGAATCTGGAGTGAAGCAAGTGCAAAAGGTCAAAGTTTGAGGCGCCATGGAGTGCGGTCACTATCTCCGCTTTAAGCAATGATTCTTCTTATTATAGTTTGTAAACGTTTGCAGGTTACTTTCTGATGTTTGTCCTATCTTACCCCCTGCGTGTGGGAGATTAATGCTTTGACATCAATGTTTGACTAACTTGAACACCCTGGCAAATAACTTATTAACTTTTCGGCGTCATTGTACCATTTTTCAATGTCCTTATTCTCTCTGTTAAAACAAAGGTGTATTAAATTCACAACAAAATGACTTATACAAGAAACACGATCTGGACTCATCCCTGAAGTGGTTTAAAATAATAATGATCCATTACTGTATTTTGTGCTGGCTGTCAAGAATTGAAGTAAAAACCTTATCTGCAAGACTACATCTTTGATTTTGTTTGGATTTTTGTGTGTGTGTGTGCGTGTGATGAAATTTTGTTTGTTGTTTAAGGCTAAGAATTTGTTTCTTCAGTTTGTAATTTTTTTTTTAACTTCAAACATAACCTATAAGCCTTATCGCTAGAGTAAATTATACTCGAGATACATATCATATCCACAAGTCTATTTTCCTACAAAGGCCTTTAAAAAGGTTTATATTTATACGAGTTATTTCTGCGGTGTCCAACTAGGTATGTGGTATGGGTAGATCCTTAAATCATGATTGTCTTTGTATTTGAACATCCGCACTAACATCGTTATAGAGGAATATAGTATACTAACTTACTGGTAGCCTACACGAAAAAAAAATTAGTGGATGACTCTGAACATGAGAAAAGCAAAAAAACAAGATGAGTCCTGTGGAAGACACACCAACCTAATGACAAGACTGAAGGCAAAGCTGCTTTAAATGGCGAAATCCTTTTCTTTCGTCAAACACTTGAACTTTTGCTACAGCATGTACCTGTCCCAAAAAGTATCAGAAGCTCAATTTTAGCTTTGCTCCAAGGTCACTCTTTTAAAATCTGTGTGCTGCGTCAGGTCCTTTAAACAGAATAATCTTGCGATCTTTTGTCACAAAGACGGATGTAATAATGACAAAGATCTAGCGTAACTTTTATTACCACACTATTAAGTTCTTGCTCGTATTTTTACGCCCTATATGCTTTTTTACTACCAAACCACCAGGCGTAGCTGCTGAGGTAAAGCTTAATATTTAGATACTAATCGGCGAAATCGATTCTGATCGGCCGGACTTAATCAGTACCAAAAGAACCCAAGCAAACGTAAAATGCGACAAAGCATGTTCAGTTTTTGGAAATATCTGCCCTACAACTGCAATCGTCTTCAGAAATTTTTACACACTTGCAAAGTGACGGTAGGATGTAAGCGTGCATCGAACATGGCCAATAGCATTTACAGCACAGACAAAGAGGACGCTCAACGCTATCAACCAATACGTATGTAGGGCTGAAATCAATCGATAGCAATACAGTGGAATCCACTTAAAGTCAACACCTTTAAGGGAAACTCTTGCTTAAAGTCAACTCTGTTTTTCAGTCCTGTTTAGTATTTCTTTATATCTTTGTAATGGTTAAAGTCAACTCTTGCTTAAAGTCAACAAATATTTTCGGTCCCAAGGTGTTGACTTTATGAGGATTCCGCTGTATTTCTATGTGTAACTTTCCTCAGTGTACAAACAAATTCATTGAAAAAAAAATTTTATAATACTCTTAGTCGCCTAAGCGAGGCAAAAAAAAACCTTCATTCACTTGCATTCTAGATCACAAAAATGATACTTTTAATATGCCAGCAACTTAATAGCTTGGTTATGTTTTTCAAAAAAGAACCGGATTTATTTTTGAAACTCTATAAAGGTATGAAATTAGCAGTGGAGAGAAGTAGGCTTTTTAGTGGAAATGCCCGAAATGTCAGCTTTTAGTATGATTCGAACCTTCGACTTATAGATGCTTCGGTACCCACCGCCTTGCCACTTAGAGAAACATAGCTTTAACCATGTCGCCACTACGCTCCTTAAAAGCAGACATTTCGGACATTTCCACTAAAAAGCCTACTCTACTTCTCTCTACTGCTAATTTCATACCTTTATAATATTTCAATCATTTGATTGCGCAGTGGCTGCCTCCATTATTTACTCGGATTTATTTTTGTAAGACAATTTGTGTTTACAGAAAACAACACAAAAACGCCTATAAGTATGGATGGCACTTGTTTATTCAAATTTAGTGGAAAACGATGTTATGATAGCAACAATTTGTTCAGCATTCTCTACAAAACATATACATAAACAGATTCATTTTAAAAAATCTGTAAAAAAAAAAACTTACAAATTACATAAGAACCCTACAGAGAGCGAAAATGTATAATATTTTGCAATGAAGACATTACATTAATCTTATATTTTTACAAGAGATAGTGTGAATATGATTATACATTGTAATCTATTTCACTGACCTTTTTAGTAACTTTAATGACAATGGCTAAGGATGAAATTTCCTTCAAATACATATTTGTTTTCTTTTAATTTGACCTTTATAAAAGATAAGAGTAATGCTCTCAGGGAAAAAAACAGCATCTGTAAATAATTTATCACCCATGTAACTCTCTTCCCTATAAAAATTCTAATTAATACGAGATTCATTAACCTTTTATATATATTTACATCATTCGGCCCTCGTATCATCCTTTCACACATCTTTCATTAAACAAAAAATTTTGTGTTCCTTGAGCTACCCTGCATTAGCAAAACTCTAAACATGTGTAGCGAATGCGATTACAATATGACATTGTTAGTAAAGGCACTTTTCCGCAAGTCAGTGTTTGCGACTATAAAATCAGTAACGTTACTTATACCATTCGGTTGGCGCCTGTTTGAGACGTTTGGAAAATATCGCTTTATGAAAATGATACGGGATTACTTGTTATATCTAAAATACATACTTTGAGAATTTGCGAGGTAGAGTTAGATTTAAGGGTATACCTTGTGTATAGGTTAATTGGTTTTAGTTGTGTCAGCCTGTTCATTATTTTTTTTTAAATCCACGTAAAATTTAACGCATGAGTCAAAAAGACCTGTATAAATTACAGTGTATAGTTTGGGGGTTGTTGTCTTTTTTCCTAGAAGTAAGAAATAACTATGGTATCTGAAAGAGCGATCTACAAATGCCAGGAACTATGTGGAAAAATCACATTGGTCTATTCGTTGCTCGCATTATCTCACCCATGAAACGGTGACCTCGAAGGTAAAAGGTGAGAAGTCAAATAGTTGTACTCACTAGGGCTTTAGTCTAGGCTTAAGTCCTTCGTTGGCTTAAAATTGCTTTACTTGGAACCCAGGGTCTGGGACCATAATGTAAGTAATCCGTATTATAAGAAATACATTATAGGGCCCCGGACTTATACGTCCGCTGTCAATGTCTTCAAGGAAGTACATGAAATAATGGCTTCTGTATAAATTCCACGGTGCTCGAAAAAATAATTTAACGCACTCACTTCAATAACCTTTGTTGATGATTTTTTTTTCCTCGCGCAATCAAAGGTTATGCACGTTGAGAACATAGCATGCAAAAATAATCTTGTTGGTGAAAAAAATGTTTCTCTTGTTTATAGGCTCAACAAATGAAAGACGCTAGCTACTGTGATCATACTTTGGTCAGCTCAGCAGCACTGTGGCTAAGTTTACAGACTCATTGCGCCGGGATGAAAATCTTTACAAGTTTGCTTTTTTTTTCGGTTTTAAAGAAATGACTGCACTTGTTGTTTTGAAATGGGTGTTTTGCTTTAAAATGTTTTATATCAACAGATACGCTGCAGCTTGGATTCGTTGAAAAAAAATCTGCATTGTTCAATTTTTTTTTATCTTTATCATGAGTATTAGTTAAAGAGCCATCAATTTTAAAGGACGGATGTTGATATAATTCAAGCAAAGATTTTCAAAGCTCTTCAGAATGCAATGATGCATAGAAATACGGAACAAGCAGAGAGAATAAAGCCGGGCGATTAGGTTACGGTGTACTTTTGACCGATATTTTTCTTTCGAAAATTGGTGGATAGATGGCTCGACGTCAGCGGACAGCCGGAGGCTTTTTTATATGGTATGTGGGGGTGGGGGGGGGGTTGCAGAAGTGATCGGAACATTTTAACGCGAGCTCTAACCTTTTGCTGTATCCACAGACTTTTTACATCGCTCGCTGGTCCTCGACTTACCGGGCAAAGTCCCATCAAAGTCTAGCAGATTATAGGTCGATATACGATCTATACTGATCGATAATCCACTGGTGTTTAACCATGTACGAACAATATATGACGATGATGATATATTATGTAATTTCATTTATAAGGGCTTGCAGAATAACCTGAAAAGTCGGGGAGGGCTAGTATTAAACAAAACTTTAAAAAAGTAGCAACTCTTATAAGGATATACGTGAAAAATGTAAGATTTTACTTCAAAACCTTTGCAGCGCTTGAAAATTGACGTAATGGGGCAAAATGTTATGAATGAGTGGTACCTAGATTGGCAAGGTGATTAGCTACCTAAACCCTTTGCTAAAACTAATTGAATTTTTGTTTGCTTATATAGTATTTACTTATACACACATAGGAACCGAGGCTGTTTAGATAAACTAACTTTGACTTTTACACTGTTTTTAATGGGCTTGTATTGCGCGAAGTTAAAAATCCATTTAGTTTTAGAAGACACAAACCCTTAACTTTCATTTTAAAGGGGGGCCTAGACAGCTCAGTTGGTAGTGGCCTCGCTCCGTAGCCCAGAGGTCGCGGGTTCGAGCCTGAGCTGAGCACAGTCCGGGCCCCTACTGGTTGGGTCGGTGTCAGTATAATGTGACCGGCTGAGGCTAAGTCATGGTATCCCCGCTAGTCTCTGGGTGGCAGCCCGTACATTGTCATTGAAACCCAAGCCCTGAGAGCACCTTTGAAGTAGAATTGGGCTTGTAAAAATATCCTTCAATCAGTTAATCAATCATTTTAAAACAAACAGCCTCTGTTGCTACGCAGTCATACCATTATTTTGTGAATTTTCTTGCCACGTTTCAAAAAATTTGGCTAGACAGATTTTATTTGTCTAGAAATCCTCTTGCTCCTAAACCTTCCTCTTGCAAAATCTTGTTTTGAGAAAATCACAAAAAATCTAATTTATTTTCGTGATACATGTCAGGTTGACAAGACACAAATCCTGTTTTAAATCTCAGTATACCCGATAAAAAATAGTCAATTTCATTTTTCACGCGTTTTTCCGAAACAGAAAAGTCCCCTATAAAACGAATGTGATAAGTTAATAAAAAAAAGGGAATTCTGGTTAGTGTCTTTCCTTAAGTTAATATAAGGCAAAGGTTTATTACTCTGTCAATAAGTTAATGACAATTTGGTCATTTTCATAAACTCTAACAAAATCTTTGCATATTCAACGGTAAAAGTGGGCGAGATGAATATTTACACTGCATTATGGAACTCGAACCTACCGACTGACGCAGAGAATACTTTCATGCTTTTCACGGTCTTCAATAAACAAGTGATTGTCGGACCTTCTCAAGCAAGGATTTCCCAAGACATGTCACAATAGATTAACAAGAGGCCACAGATTTTTATTGCATGGAGAATAATACCTTTGAGATTTCTTAATCATCGTGCGTCAGAAATAGAATGTGCGTCATAGGATTATGTTGGTAAGATTAGATTACATAACTGTAATAAATCTTGTGGGTTTATGGCTAATCCTCTTAGCCTTTCTTCACGTTAGGCATTGGCCCTTTTTATTGAGGACAAATCAGTGTGGTGTATGGACTGGACCCTTTCCATCTGCAACCTTTACAATTAACTTTTACTCCTTGATTTTTAAGCTGATTCATGCCAAGCTTCAATGATTTAAACCTTTGGAGGCAAGCCATTTTAACCCGTGCCTGGCGCAAATCCTGGGCTGAACCTTTCAGCTTTCTTGTGAAATATCTGTTCAGAACCATAACTATTATAGCCATGGAACGCGTGGGGTATGCAAGATCCCGCCACGATGGACAAATACATGACATGAAGGTATAGTGTACTTTCGTTTGTCGTTGTTGCTGTTACCATTAATATTCCTTGTTGTGAAAGGTACCAACGTCCCTGCTGTATGAACAAATCGATGGTTCATCGACGTCGAAATGCGATTAACCAGAAGGCAACATTGAGCAGTTACGAAGCCGGTGTTGGTGATATCGTAATTTGGGATTGCGGGTTACGGTCAAGGTTCTTTGTTGTAGACAGTAGACCCGTAGACTGGTTCATTCTGCTGTCCGGCCTCACCCCGACATTGGCGTGGTGCTGTTGCTGCTGCTGCTGTTGCTCTTGAGGGATTGGCACGAGAACTTGGTTGCCAGAGACAATGGTCACGGCCGTGGCTTGACTGGTTGTGGAGCTGAGGGTACCGCTGTTTACACTGCCTGGGTGCCGCTTCTTCTGGTTGCGTCGAGGGCGCCTTCGGCCTAAGAGATGGAAGATCATTTTAGACGTGACAATAAGTTATAACATGCTTCCATGGATATAGGCAACAGTTTATATACATTTTCTCATTTCCTTCGTAATTACAAGTATTCTTAGCTCTTAGCTTCAGAATACCTGAATGTAGCCGAGAATGAGAAAACCTGAAAATTATCTGAGTACTGATGAAGGCTAACACTTCGCAACATAAAAGCTCTTGGTTTTTCCAGTCTTATAACTAATCATGAGACATTCGGTAGCCGGTATGTGCCTATAAAAGATCTTATTTCAACTTAACTTTTAACTAACCTTTATAAATCATATAAAGTCATATTAATTTACTTACACCTTTCGCACAAATATAAATCTAACTTGTTGCAATTCCGTTTCGCGAACAAAAATTAGGAAGATGGAAATTATTTTTAGGGTGAGAAATTGTAACTGCTCGAAATTTACGTTTTCAAAACTTAGTAATATTTCCTTAAATTCTTGTTTATCGATAATTTACTGAGTCAAAAAATCTTTTGAGTGTGAAAGATAGAAACGATTAACAAATAAACTAAGATGTTCTGAGAAGTAAACACAAATATTCCTGTGGTATTAATAAAAATATAAAACAAGAAAGAAACTTTGTTGAGGTAGTGTCACAGTTGAAGCCAGATGAAAAAGAATCAATCACATTCCTACAAAATCATTATAGGTGGGGACATCAGATTAAAACAAAGAAATGTTATTTATTTGTCCTAGTTTTACCTACAGCCTCCTCTCTTTCCTCCTCTTTCTCTCTCTCTCTTTCTCTCTCTCTCTTTCTCTCTCTCTCTCTCTCCTCTCTCTTTCTCTCTCTATGTCTTTCTCTCTTTCTCTTTCTCTCTTTCTCTCTCTTTCCTTCTCTCTTTCCTTCTAACTCTCTTTTTCTCTTCCTTTGTCTCGCTCTCTCTATCTATCTCTCTTTCTATCGCTTATTCTTTCATGCTGACCCCCTTAATTCCTCTTTCCAACTAACCTCCGCAAGCGACTCTATTATCCCTGCATTGTTTATTGTAGATGGCGATGCTACCCACTAGCAACACGATGAAACCCCAGAACACGCCGAACCTGGTGGATACAAAGCAATCAATTGATTAGTATGAAATGTTTGTTGAACTAAATAAAACTTTTAAGTAGATGTTACTTTAAATGCATGTAAAGAAATTTTAAAAACATAATCTGTTGCATTAGACCTTAAATCATTCTCCTCCTTTTTAAAATTAAGTTTTACTTCAATGATATAATTGCAGTTTTTCACAAACAAAAACGGCTATCTTGAACTTTAATATTCCTTAGCCATAACCTATCATATGAATAAGACAACTGCTACGACTGATACTAAGCCAACTTCAATTGATGTTGCTGCTGCTGTTATCTTTTTGTTCGTTATTGCTATTTATACTTCAAAATGTTACATCTACATACTGCCTCTACTGCTACTTATTAGAGTGTTGTAACTACATCTTTAAACTACCACTGATAAGTTTCTGCAGTTGCTGCTGCTACTTCTATAACGTTACTACTGCTTCTGCTGTTACTACTGACGTTATATACTGTTCGCACCAACATTGCTGCACAGCTGCTCCTACTACTAGTGCTATCGCTTCCACCACCGTTTCAACGTTTTTCACTTTATTACAAATATTGCTCCACCTGCTAGTAGTAGTAGGCCCACTAGTCATACGACTACAGCTATTACTTCTAATATGAAAACTACTTCTGCTATTGTTAATGTTGCTGCTGTTACAGCCCCTGTTACTACGTCTAGTACTAATCCTACTATGAAAACTGCTGCCGTTAATTTTACTACTACTACTACTACTACTACGACCACAACTACTACTACTATTATTAAAAAATATGGATCATAGTCTTCCACTGTCGAAGACAGTCTCAAGACTTTATAATAATATTTCCCCCAGCAGGCCAAAACACACCTAACAAATTTCAAGCACTGCCATTAACTAAATACCCATTTTACAGGTGGGTGGATTCATGAAAGTGTGGATAAATTGCTTTCCTAAGGCAGCTACAACATGCGTCGTGGTTGGGAATCGATCCCGTGAACGCCGGATCACAGGTACGACGCGCCAACCACTGAGCCACGTTGCTCCACTACTACTACTACTACTAC
>BMAT01009626.1:238673-251344 GCA_019649035.1 Elysia marginata | reverse complement strand
TACTACTATTAATACTACCACTACTACTACACTGATGATGATGATGATGATGATGATGATGATGATGATGATGATGAAACTTCAGGTACTGTCACTGTTGCTCTCATTACCCTACGAAAGGGAAAAGTTCAGACGATGGCCTCTGAATCAGCTTTTTGCTCACTTTAACGTAAACATTTTGAAATATATTTAAAGCCTTTACAGTGAGATCAACACTCTTTCTGTTTAAAGAATGTTATTTAGCTGTATTATTTACAGAAATATTCTTTTTTTTTTCGTTTAGCTGTCAGGTAAATTTTAGCCGGTGAAGGCCTGATTGCCTGGTTCTGTTTTCTTTTTTTTTCCTTTGTTTGGCAGAACTTTATATTGATATCATTCTTCAACAGTTGTCTGTTAAAACACCTGTTCCACGTTGCGTTCTAGCGTCCTCTTGAAATGGTAAAAAAAAGAACAAACACGTTATGCGGTTTTTTATTTATTTTTGATACTAGATTTCAAAACGCTGCAGGGGACATATTCTGGTAATATTATGACATTTAAAATCAGTGTAACAACAGCTATGCATTTTAAATGAACATGTATCAAATTGCTTACCAGAAGTACCATTTCCTACTGCATTCGAAATCGCCATTATCTACACAGCAGAAGGCAACCTGAAATTGGATAGGGCCATCACTAGTTATATGAAAATATAATGAAATGCTGTGGTAATGTTTTGGGTTAAGTGACAGGTGTGGTGAAATGACTAATACATTCACTGGAAACTTCATAAAACTGAATTTTTTCAGATCTTTTCATAACGGTCCCTTACTTTGTACCCCTTAATTTTTTTTAATCACATGGACCTGCATTCCTTCGCTATTTCTTTGTATCTTTACAGCCCTCTTTCTCACTCTCTCTCTCTCTCTCTCTCTCTCTCTCTCTCTCTCTCTCTCTTTCAATAACTTTCTAGTAAACTATTAACAGCAATGGTTAAAACCTTATTCATTTTTGTGATTTTTTGGGGTTTTGTGAACTAAAAGCGAAAAAAAAAACCTATGAGAAAGGTATTTACACTAAATAATAACCTGTTTTTGGTAAAGAAGAGATTTTTAAGCAATCATTTGACATAAATGCCCTTACACTTTAAAATCAAAATAAGTTTTAATTAGTAAATGCCTGAGGCCTGGTGTTCAAAAGTAAATATCTTTTTTAACTTTGAGACATTGAATAGCTCAAACTTTTAGAACTATAGTTTGTTATTAATTTTTATTGTCCATATGAGCGTATTGTGTTGGTTTTGCTGTAGAAACATCTATACATACAATTGACCGCACTCGAAAAAGTTAAAGAACATGAATAGACATAATTATACAATCATAACATACATACTTCATTCAACAGTAACTGTGGGTCTTCTCACTTCTTGTGTTGCTCTCTCTCTCTCTCTCTCTCTCTCTCTCTCTCTCTCTCTTATCTTCTCTCTCTACGATTTCTCTTTATTTTGTAAACACCATTACATATCCTATTATGAAGCTGTTTTTACTTTGTTTAATTTAGATTGGTAATAATCCCTTCGGTCTATGATCGAAATTGATAAAAGTTATAATGTAAGTAGAACAAGGAAATTTAGACTCTTGTTTCTTTTATTATTAAGCTGTTGTTTTGTTGTTGTTGTTGCTGTTGTTGTTGTTTTTAATTCCCTGCCGAAAAACGTCTTCGTTACAAGTTATGTATAATTTTATATAACTAATAAAATTAACACAGGCTTTGTATTTGACGATGCATTATTGCTTTGCTTAAAATTCGTCATTCTCAACGCGTCAAATAATGTATTTTAACCTATGCAAGGTGTGAGCCACAAACTCATAGTAGGTAAAGTGTACCCTTTCCAAATTTGAGGTGCGCCGAAATTATATAACAGTAGCCTGGTTCTTTTTTTTTAATCACTAGTTCTCCATTACTCTCAGACAAAGAGGCAGAGAACGTACATATAGTCACAGGAGTCTAAGAAGATTAATACGTCTTCCTTTATTTTTAAAAGATTCTACATCCATTTTCGTAATGCTTTGTTTCTTTCTATGCCTGCCAGGGTCTATTATCATATCTAGTGCTAACAAGTTTTATTTAGCAAATTTATTAACAATGCCGGTAATTATGAATGTTATGTCGAACTATGTAACATATTTGGTAAGTTTATTTCTGTAGACATTAAATTTCCCACAATAGGAAGATAAATATATCTTATCTTGTACCGATACCAATATTAAAGTGGTTAGTATGGTGCAATTTATAGAGATGCTAAGTATAAAAGTAAATAAAAAGCTTCATTGTTCAAGAGGAAGCAGAGGAACTTGTATGTATTTATGCGATCAAAAAGCCATCTACATCGATGGTTTTTTCCCTTTTAAGCCGGCGTTGTGGTTTTGAAATATACACATAGAAATGCATGTATTACTCAATGCAAAGCATATTTACTGAACGGGTACGCACGGTCATACTGGCATTTCGTCTATAGTATCTAGTGTTGCTTTGCACCAGTATAAAGAAGGAAATTAACACCACTAGTCAAAGACTATTCGAATATGAAAATAGGTGAGCTAGTGAAATTGATGACTGAAAGATTTAATGTATGTAATTGGCATTGAATTAAAGTAGAATGATGGTGGAGGCTGACACTTTTACTTTATACCTTAAATTTTATGCCTTTAATCTTTCAATATTATTATAACTGGATTAAAGTACGCTCATAGTGAAAATGGCTGTAAAATGTTTTAATCCATTCAGGTATGATTTGACTCTTGATTTAAAGTGACATCGGCACCCATAACCAATCTACTGCTACTTTTCTACCTTAAATATTTTATTGCATTCACTACGAACTTTAACATTGCTCCATTCAAGTAAAAACGACTGACCTGTCCATACAGCATACAAAAGAGCAGGCTATTCAAGCGTTTGTGATGAAACATGACAAGATGGTGAGAGACCTGTATTCCTTGCTGGCTTCTCAGACTTTCCACTATAAAGTCTTTACCGTCTGTCCGGTAGTGCTCGAGTGCTCAGTATAAAAAAACTTATGCTTAATGCTGACACTTCTAACAAACATCCATCATTGTTTAGTCACAACAGGTCACATTTAAGAAGAATTTCATTGGGCCTCATGAGCTCATTTCATCTACATTATTCATACACTCTTATTTAGGGTACACGCTGGTGCTAAAATCGTTTTAAATCAAACTGAAAAACACGTAAATTTTTTTAATCAAACTGAAACACAATGTAAATATCTTAAATCAAACTGAAAAACAATGTAAATTAAGATGTCTTTTAGTTGATTTGTTGGTTATTTTTAATAATATATTTTAGCAAGCCAGCAGTAAAGAAGTGTAATAGCACTTCTATGACAAAACGTAACGGGGTATGTAACAATCAAAGCTCTACTCCTGAGCAGTTGTGTGAGTACATCGAAATTGTTACACAATCATATCAATACGCTTAAACACGTCACCAAAACAGTTGTAGAAGCAGTTTTTATTTTGTTTTAAATTAGATTACTCTCAATGCAAAATATATTCACTGGCTAATTTTTTAAGCTGCACCAATAAATGTACCTATTTCGTTTTTACATCCTATATTTACAGCTTTAGGCACGAGCTATCATGAAATCAATGACGCCAAAAATCTTTGGCCTGGGTTGCCAGTGTAAAGGTCTCAGTCCAGTGTAAGGCATAATATGACCAGAGCTGTTTCAGTGCTATTGTAACCCTTACCGACTTCCGAACATAGACTGAGGCGTCGACTCAAAGCCGACCAAAATCTATAATTCATCGGCCCCAGGCCCACCAGCTGTAACCGCGGGCTCAACCTGGTTGCAATAGGACTAATTAGAGAGGCTCGACACGCTACATTGAACAGTACAAGGACAATGGTAACTTTTGAAAGACTAATATAAAAATAGAATTTTTTGCCAAGAGAAGAATAAAAAATAAATAATAAAGATGTTGAAAGAGATGTATAAGAATAGAGGTCTATTAAAAAAAGAGTGAGAAAGAGATGTATAAGAATAGAGGTCTATTAAAAAAAGAGTGAGAAAGAGATGTATAAGAATAGAGGTCTATTAAAAAAAGAGTGAGAAAGAGATGTATAAGAAGAGAGGTCTATTAAAAAAGAGTGAGAAAGAGATGTATAAGAATAGAGGTCTGTTAAAAGAGAGTGAGATGAAATAAAGCCCTGAGGCTTCAGGAGAGAATGCTGTCAATAGTGCAATAACTAAAAAAAAAACATTGGAGGTAGAATTTATATCATAAAAAATACATTTAGCAAATTTTAGATTACTAACACTTGTACATATCTTTCGTATCTCCATCTGAGGATCGAGGCACATTGTGTAGGCATTTTAGTCTTAGAGATCGCACCAAAGGAACGAGAATTCGATTTTTTACAATGATTTGCTTTCGTTCACAGAGTAAAAAAAAACGAATTATCAGTTTGCCAACTTGCTGGTGTTTAGTGTTATCTTTTACAATCGTCTCCATGAAACCGTAAGGAACAATAACTTTAATAAAATGCGAAACCTGCAACTATGACAAATTTTTTTGCTTAACTGAGGTCGATACTAATAGAAGCAGTAGGCACGACAGAGGATATGACAAAAGAGAACATGTAGACAAAACCACATTTTATAAAACAAGAGGGCGCTTTGTGTGACAGCCAGCTTTTAATGAACCAGTCAGACCATGCTAGAGCAATTGTGGAGCTAAATGTAGCAGAGTTTACGTATATTTTGGTTCAATAATGTTATTGTTATGTTGTCACCGGGATCAAATATCTTACTGCTTCATTCGTGTGTATTTGGTTAACATAGGTCTACACCGTACCACAGAGCCTGGGTCTACTAGTTAGTTTTTTTTGTTTCGTTTTTTTTAAATTCCTTTTGTTTTTGTTTTCGTTTTTTTTTTTTACATTTTTTGTAGTCAAACACTTATAGAGATCGTAAAGAACTCGACGGGAAAATCTCATATTCAACTCTAAGAGCTTATCTGTTTTTCAAAGTTCGTTTTCGAAAAGAGGCTCAGGGTTGGCTGACCTTTTTGCACCTGGTTTAAAATTCGTTTTTAAGATTTTTGGAAAAGCATAATAAAAAGGGAGAAATCTTCTAAATCTAAATTTCCCTGCTTTGTCATAGTTTATATCAATTTGTTTGGTTTTCAGAACAGTTTGTGCTTAATTTGAGGTAGAAACCTATGTCTATGATAAAAGTTAATGACAATGGAAAAAAAAAACATTAAGTCCGCCAGAGCCGAATATCTCAGGGCCATGCTACCAATGAACTTAGTTTGGTTTTTTATGCTTTTGTTATGACCTTCATACACTTAAAAATATGCTTCAGAGAACTTGAGTTTGCTACTTTCTTAATTTGACCAAGACTTTAAATATTCACTTATCTAACATAAAGCACTAAATCGATACGGTACAAGTTTGGTACATCCTGTTTAAACACAACCATCTAAGCTTACGCTATTTTCTTAATGGCATTGAGAAGAATCTTAAAGCTTCTCTGCTCAGGGTGAACCTTTTCATCTCCTTACTGTGAAGTTTGTTGAGGTCTTTTCCTGGAGTTATTGGAAAAATGTCAGTTTTTCTTTGGGGGTTTTTTCCGTTGTTTTTTTTCCATCATTGATTCAGTGTGTCTTTTTAGACTGGCATACCCCTGATATAATAACAGGAAGTCCATTGGTTTGTAAAGCTGGAAAAGTGGGTAGATTCTCTTATCAGTTGTATGGTGAGGGTTTGGGAACGTTCTAGTACGAAATCCCGGATACTAGATTCGTATGGATATTTGTGTGAAATGAGCCTAATTGTTTTTTTTTTAATTTCGTTATATGCAAATTTTCAAAATTGAATAACTACACAAAATGTCAAGGTTTGGATACTTATTTTCTGTTTTGTTTTCCTGAGCCGGCTTTGAAAATTTAATATGCTTATTGAATATCTAATATATATATATATATATATATATATATATATCCAAACATATATATGTATATTCAACGGATGTTTTGGGGTACGTTTATGCGTTCTTTACTCTTAAGTAAGTAGCAAGCCAAGTTTAAGATGTCTTCATGCCGCTTCTAAGATCTTATGTCCTTTTGTCAACTTTGACTTTTAAATATTATTTTTTCTTTGTTTATTCTCTGTTATTTGTGGGTTTTTTAACCTCTTACTGTTGCAATTGGACACCTGCAACTTTTGATGTAGTTACCAACATGGCCTTCTGGACAAAGCCTAACAATAATTTTCTCGGAAAAATAATTTTTTTTCGTCATACTCGTAATCCCTGTACCTTATACAATACGAACACCACAATGCTTAATCGATCTCTTTGGGGCGTGCCAATATTGGTAGGAAATCGATCTGATTAATAGGAACTATCGTACCTTACTTTACTAAAGTAGCTATACACTCTCGAACTTGCAAGATTAAAGTAGTCACATGTCCATTGCCAAATCTGTTATGTTTTCACAAAAATAAGAGACTTTACTACTGGTGCTACTAATATAACACCACAACAACACTGCTACACTACTACTGCTACTAATACTACTACTACTACTACTACTACTACTACTACTACTACTACTACTACTACTGCTACTACTACTACTATACTACTACTGTTATTACTACTAATAAAACTACTACTACAACAACTACTGCTACTAGTAACACTACTACATCTACTACTCCTGCTACAATAACTTTTACTACTTTCAATACTACTACTGCTGCGGCTGCTGCTACAACTACTGCTTCTACTATTTCTTTTTACTAATTAGTCTACTACATGTACTACTATTTATATTACTACGACTACAAACATAATTATTACTATTATTTCTACTACTTCGAGTAGTATAACTTCTAGAGTTATAATCATGATAATATAAGTACACTTCTGCTGCTTGCACTGCTGCTACTGAAATTACTACTACTACTACTACTACTACTACTACTACTACTACTGTTATTGCTGCAGCTGCTACAGCTGGTGATGATGATGATGTTGGTGGTGATGATGATAACGAGTCTTTAACAACTGGTGGTTGTGCAGCTGCTCATGTACCTCTCTTATGTCCTATATGGCCAAGGGCGGTGGCATGCGGATAAAACTTTGAGTAGGTCATGGATTGCTTCATTCCAGCTTATAAAACCCAGAAAGTACTTGGACATTATCTGGCACTTTCCCGTATGAAATAGGTACAGGTGCAGGCGTACGCTTCAAAATCTGCATTTCATTGACATTCTCTTACTTTTACTTAAAGTTATCAGAAGAAACCATTCCATGCTATTCAAATGAGTTGGGTAGGTCATTTTTTTTTTTAAGAAAATTTTTCAAAGTCCTTTTATTTTTTGATGTAAGTTGAGATATCAAAACCTTTACGCAAAAGCGATAAAAGTTGAACGCAATTTCTTTCAACAGTCTTTGCCAAGATATTAATTAAATATATAAAGCTGTAAGTCTCGCACTTCTGGAGGATTCGAATGATACTGAAATATATAAGGAACAGGTTTAAATGGTATAATATGAAGCCCAAAAATTGACTACGTGTTAAAATCAAAACTTTTACTCAGACCGATCAAGTTTTATACAATTTAACAACATAGTTCTGGTTAAATAAAGGTCTTGGCATTTGATGTCCTGTGCCTGTATTATTATATCTTAGTTCAGATTAAAAACAAATAGTATCTAGATCTAAATATGGTTTCATTTTCACTTGTTGACCTACAGTTAGTTGCTTTTCACTGCGTTATTTATTTTTATTTTCAAGAATTTTGCATGTTAACGTGTAAGTTATACCTTCCATTTTGTCAATTATAAAAAAGTAGCTTTCTTAAACGAATATTAACTTCTATGTTTTATAACGCGAACTTGCAAGAAAAAGCGTACCTAGAAAGTTTCTACATCTTATTGTTTCTTTAGTGCACCTTTCTAGAACTCACCACCAAAAAAAAATTGCTTTGTTGAACAATTGGCTCTGTTGAACAAATGGTTGTGACCTCAATCTACCTATTGGTGCGGAATTGTGTAGAAAAATGCTCAAAGAGGTTTTTTCAAAGATGCATAATATTTTTTTCTTATTGTGTCATAACTAGATGTGCAATCTGCAAGATAGAAGGCCAAAGAGATTGGTGTCTGCCAAGTTGTGACATAGATTTAGGTCAGAATCATTAATTAGACTTTACAATCGCTAGCTTTCGAATCTAGATTTAAACGTTGGCATAAATTCACTTCGTAAATGTGGAAGAGAAGCTTTCCTAATCAATCTAAATTTTAAAAAACCATGCCCGTGCAATCTTTTTACATAATTATTTGAAGCTCTGGATTCTCTCGCATTCATCGAGAAGATATTGGCAACTTAGACCTTAGCTCCATTATAAGATACACGTCCTTAAAATGATAATGTGCCTATTCACAGTTTTGGACGTCTGTGAATTATCTTATACATGAAGTGAGTTTCTCAAAACCTTTTTGTATGCTCCACCATAAAGCTCACCACACTCTAACGTGCAAGTTGTCATTCATCGTACCTTATCATTCTAAATGCAAGTTTTAAAGTCTGGACATTGGAAGTAGATTACCAACGGTGAAAATAAACCACATATATGTTAATCAACATTTGGATAGAGTTGACACAAGCTAATTAAGGTTTGATTTTCTCCCTTTGTGCTCTACATATTAATGTTGAGTAAAGCTATATGTAATGCTATCTACTTGAATCTGAAAACCATCATTTATACCTACTTGCTCCTTCTCTCTCTCTGTCTCTGTCTCTCTCTGTCTCTGTCTCTCTCTCTGTCTCTGTCTGTCTGTCTGTCTCTCTCTCTCTCTCTCTCTCTCTCTATCTATCTCTCTCTCCCTCTCTTTCTCTCTTTCCTGCCTCTCTCTCTGTCTCTGTCTCTCTCTATTTATCTATCTATCTATCTATCTATCTATCTATCTATCTATCTCTCTCCCTCTCTTTCTCTCTTTCCTGTCTCTCTTCCTATGCCTATGATTCCACTTACCACCCCCCCCCACCTCGTCTCAAACTTTCAGTATGAGATAAACCGTCTATGTAAAGTATAAAATGATCTCTCCTCCACCCCTTGCTTCTCTAATTTTCTATAACTCTTACATTCTTGTTTTCTCTTTGATAAGTTTTAATTCATATGATTTGACACATCACGGTCTTTTACCTCTCTCCCTATTCCTATCTCTATTCTTCATGTGCTTTTTGAGGACGTTTTATTCTTCTGGATCTAAATTTAAAGTCCCGAAGTGTTAAAAGTTATATTTTGGGTTGAACAATCCTCCCTTCTTTTCTCCCTTCAATCTCTTTCTCCCCCTCTCCGTCGTTTCTGATTCACTCTGAGCCTAACCTATTTCTATTTCAACACGCTTATTATCCTTTCTATCTCCCGAACTCCTTCCCCCGCTTGTCACTCTGTTGAAAAATATGTACTTCCAAATTATTGGAAAGAATATAAATAATCTTTTAGACACAAAACTACGTTTCAGGTCCATATCTCTCTCTTCATCTATATCTATCTATCTGCCTATCGTTCTATTTATCTTCCATTTAACTATCTATCCATTTTCTACATGGGGGCAGCGTGGCAAAGTGACAGAGTGGTTAGCGCGCTGGACTTGAGATCTGGAGGTCGCGGGTTCGATTCTCTACCATTTCATGTTGCAATTGCCTCGGGAAAGCAATTTACCCTAACTTTCCCCAGTCCACCCACCTGTAAAAGGGGTACTTGGTTAAAGGCAGAGTTTGAAATTTGTGGAATGTTAGTATTCGAGCGCCTAACAGGCTGCTGTGCTTTAACGCTATGAAATATAAGTTGAATTTGCTCTGGAGTGTAAAGGCCTGATGGGGTAAATATGCAAAAGTCATGAGACTGCCTTCGGCGGTGGATTTATTTATATTTCATTTATCTACCTATATAACTTTTGCTTATTTATCTGTCTATCTATCTGCCTGTCTCCTCTCTTACTTCTTAAATTTTAGATTTTATACGTACTTCAATCGAATGCTCTCGCTTTTCATATAAGATATCACACTTTGAATAACGTTCTCTGTCTCTTCTTTTTCCCGCTTCTTCTTCTTTCTCTTTGTTCACATCTTCTGCATTCTCTCACTCTTTGCCACCAGAATGGCCTGGGATTTGCAGCTTAACACCCCCTTTCAATCTTTCTAGTTTCTCTACCTTTTTTCCTCGCCGATATAGTACCAGAGTTTAAGATCCTCGAGTCTTTGTGTTTTTTTCACATAAATCTTTATCTAGAATTTAGATCTTTTAGAGCTCTAAATGCTAATTAAAGTAATTAGTCCAGAATTAATGTCCAATTGTCATTGATGCCAAATTCTAAACTACCAGTAATTTCAAAACAACATTAAGCCTTAGTTCTAATTGTAACTTTCATCAAGTCTAAGATCTAGAAACAAAAAAGTGTGTGAAAACTTTCTCCATATATAAACTTCTAATATTTATATCGAATTCTTGTAAGAAAAAAACCTTCATGACCATAACCGTAAATTTGTGACGCGCATAGTGTAAAACAGACGTGTGAATATTCTGATCTTTGTTATGAAATTGCACGCGAAGTACTCTTAAGTTTCTTTTTCCTTAACTCTAAAAAACTTGTAGTGCATTGCTTTGTAATTCAAGAAATTGCTCTGTTTTGATAAAGAAATATTAAGCTAACTCGAATCTTCTTGACATCTTACAACTTTGGGCCAAATTTGACATGTCTATGTTATTTAGGATACTCATATAGTTTTTCCTTGTTTTTGGCTATGCTCAATTAATGATAGATTATTATTTCACAATTTGTTACTATTATCAAAATTGTTATTTTTAACTTGTTACGAGTAATAGTTTAAGCCTGAACCAAACAAATATAGGTTATATGAACATTGAAATGCATTTATTTTTCTCGACAATTACCTGAATAGTTAAAATTTTTAAAGAAAATATTCCGATCAATAGTAAAAAACGGCTCTCTTATCACCGTAATTCTTTACAACAGCAACAACTGATATTTTAACTTAAACTATTACATGCTTTCATGCTTTGAGTTTAGGTTGAAGATATCTCAAGAAAAGGTCAAGGTGAGAAGAAAAGTCATTATTTAATACAAAAATACCATGCTGTTTTTCAATTGGTCTCTTTAAAAGGATTTCGAAATTGTTTGTTTCATGATAAAAATCACCACGATCAAGATAATTGGTTTATCGAAAATTACTGAAAATGGCACATAGTTTTTTCTTGCTGTGTGCCTGAGGAAGATAGCAACCACTTTTTGCTGGTTTCAGTGGTTTATAATGCCCTTCTGTGGGTGTTAAGAGCTGAACCTTAAGTTTTAACCTTTTTGTATTGAAGAAACAGTAATATGATTGTGCTCCCTTCATTTTAATTGGACTATGGGTAATTGCAGAGCGTGCAGAACCACCGCTTGTTGCGAACATGTATCGTTCAATGTAATGGAACCTGATGAAATCCTCGAGAAAGCTTATAATAACCCTCAACTCTAAGGCGTTAGGCCCAAGGCAAATAGTTTCAAACTACCCATGATAAAATTCCAATTTATATTGCCATTGCTGAAGTGACTTTTTTGCTAAACAAGGGGAACAACGCGTAGTTAAATATAAGTTTACAAAATCTTTGCTCGGTTTATTTTCCTTTAACTACATTTTCTTTAAAAGACACACACAATTTTTTGTACCAATTTCGAAAATAAAAAAAAGCAGCAATGTTTGAATGTTTCTCATCATAATCATAAATTTGATGCTACGTCAAATGTTTTGCAGATCAAAAAAAAATAAAACAGCATTGATATCCTCTAACTTAGAGTTGTGCCAGAAATTGTAGAGCATTAAAAACAAAAAAACACTGATTTTCGTGTAGAAGTTGTATATAAAAAATTATTCAATTTTTTATTTGTATAAATGCAGTCATTATCTTTATAACTCATACCGTTAATTCACTATGCCTGTGCATCAAACAATCATAGTTCAAGTAAATTGTCACAACAATCTGAGTTTTTTTAATCAACTTTCGGCTAACATTCAAGTGTATGAACGACCTAAGCAGCCTAAGACATATACTCTAAACCAGACCGCAGTGAGGCATGCTGTCAACGACAATAACAGATGCTGCGGAGGAACCATGGGGAGAATAGGTCTTAAGTCAAGTGCTAGTTTGAGTGAAGGTCTTTATTTCAGCGTTATGCTTGTATAAATGTGTTCCTGAGAGTAAAGCTCAACTGTTATATTATAAGAATCAAACTCGTATCCTTAAGCTGTTTTTTAACACAAAGAAAGAAATAAGATTATTAATTTTGTGTTCACTCGTTTCCTCGTTTTTATTTGGCAAAGAGGCACCTCTCTGCAAGTTATGTAATGCACCTTTTTGTTCATATTATTCCTTCACGCGTCGCGCGATATCTTTTTCATTTAAAGGTACACAACTATCTTGTAACTTCGAAACTATTCTTCTAAACAATTTTAATGTTATTTCCCTTGCACATAAATCGCTCTCTTGCTGTCCCCCTTTTCACTCTATTTCTCTTACGTTTTATCTTTTATTGTTTTAAGTTATAAGTCTTCTACAGCTGCTTTTGCAATTCTTCTTCTTCTTCTTCT
>BMAT01009626.1:219683-229947 GCA_019649035.1 Elysia marginata | reverse complement strand
TCCTTGCTTTTTAAAAGCAATGTCATTTCAACTTACATACACATGTCATAATAATGAATAGTGAGAGATTCTATTTGTTTTCCCGAAAAGGAAATAAATAAACATGTTTTGCCAACTTTTGAGCTTATGGCTCCGTTTTCGGGTTCAGTTTAAAACCAGTTTGACTGTCAAAAAAGTTGGTTTTCGCCTCTTTTCTTTTCAACCTCGACCGTCTCTTCCTCTCCTTCCTCTTTACTTTTTTCTTCTCTTACCTTCGTCGTCCGGCCTGTTCTTCTTTTTGTCCCCAATATTTTTATCTCCATCCCTTCATCCTTTAACCAATCAATCACCTTGTTTAGTCTTTTTCAAAAGTATCTTTCAATCTTCATTTTAAAAAACTGGCTGTCCACATCTGGGCAATCAAACTAAGTACGAGATTTTAACTCCTTTGATTTATGAATTATAACAAAGGTTTATAAGCTTAAGCACTACATCTGATGAATAGAAAGGTATCGACTACAGTATGAAAAATTGAATAATGAATGAAGACCTATACAAAACACAGGCGATAAATTAGAACGATTTGTAATGGATGTTAAATCAAAATAATAATGTCACAAAAATCACTAGCTCAACTGGACCGCTAAGTTTAACAGATGCCATATATCTAGTGAACTTAAGGAAGATATATAGAAATGGCATCAAGTTTGATTAACATTAGCAATAAAGACTCACAGTAATTTTTTTTTTTATTAAATTTAGTTATAATTATAATAACATGACACAAAGGGGACAATAGCACCATTTAGGAAAGGATAGCATGCGCCTGACTGATAAAAATTAATAATAGCACTACTATACCGTAAATTATTATATTGTATTCCTACATGAAAGTAACATGTTTTTTGTCCTGGCCGATGTTCTTTATTTTAAATCAATATTAAGATGCTGTAATACGCTCAGAAACTTAGCCTGTTTTCGATTCAGTAAAGACCCTGTATGTTTACATAAACAATGAACGAAAAATAGTTTTGACACAGTGCATGCATAAGTTATAGGACGGCCATTGCAAAATGCAGCAATATAGCAATATACCAGTAGGTGTATTAAGAGGTATCAATATTATGACAAAGATATTTTTTTCTTAAATCACGCATACACATTTCAATCAACATACACACACGGTTATTAAATATTTCTATAAGAACACGAGTCTTTGCTAACTTAAAGTGGCACCCATATTAGTCATTTATGAAATTCAATTATTTACTATTTACAATGATAACAGTGAACTTAAACAATGTATATTCTCTTTACACATATTTAGTTTTGTAAATAGAGAGATACAAACAGGGCATCTTGTAAATACAAAAATAAGAGAAATGCATTAAAAAACGCAAGTAAAAAGGATCAATTCAGTTGTAAGAAGAGCAGTATAAGATATAAAAATGCAATGCGTAGTAAATTTTAGTTGAATATAAAGAGATAATATTTTTACTTCAAACGAGAAATAGGATTATGCGTAGTTGAATAACGGTTTTAAATTGCTTTAGAGCATAGATAGTGGTCAGCGCTCATTCTATTATGAAAATCTTTCACAGAGAGATCAAGTATCATGTTTTGTTAAAATTTTTACACTGTATTTTAAGCAAATTGTGTTTTACTTGAAAAATAACTTAAGCTAATGGCTTCGTATTATGTGTTTCACTGAAATTGAGGCCTCCTAACATGCTTACCAGCAAAAGCGAGGGTGTGCTTATTCTATATCAATTGATAATTGACAATGGCACGTCATTTATTTGTTAGGGTGCGGTAGGTCTTTCTGAGAAAGAAACAGGACATTGCATAATTATAGTGAAGGTGAAAGAACAGCGCAAAGTTTGATCTTTGCTCTTCACTGAATTCATCTGTTTCTAAGGCGCAGGTATAATCTATCCAAATTTCTATAGCGCTTGTCTTTTCCCTAGTCTAATCTCCACAAATACCGTACTGGATGGTAACTGATATGACTTTGAATTGTTTTTATTTCTTCATTTTTTGTACTTTTGGTGTTCGCTTGACTTTTATATTTATCTGTCATTTGACAATGACTCAAATTGTTTTTTGATAAATGTTTAAAGGTATGATGTCACATTAGTGACTACTATCATTCTACCCAGATGGCTTTCATTTTTTATTCTATCAAAAAATGTAGCAAAAGCATCTGTAAGGCCATTTTGTGCATAATTATATCAATAAAAGAGCAAATTGTTATCTCTCAGCATATGTAAAAAATAGATATATTTTAAAATTTACATTAAAGAAATTTAATTGTTATCACTTGCAGGTAGAGGTAGACAAAGTTAATGCATATAATAAACAATGTTCAATAAGCGACAATGTTTTCAGATTTTAGTACAGCAAGTGTTTCAGTTCTGTCAGTTTGTATACACATGAGATTCTTCCTAAAATCTCAAGTTTTTTATTTTAATTTTAGTGCCGGCTTTAGGCTGGTTCAAATGGTGATATTGCAGGACAAAAATCGATCACATGGCAGCACCTGTTACTAAAAATTTCTAGCAAATGAGTTCTTGGAATGTTCCAAATAATGAGTCGTCAAAATTATTGAGGACGAAATTTGTTGAAAAAAGTATTGAATATAGAAATGGAAAATGGAAAAAGGATGTTATCGTGGATGTTAAAATAGCTCCAAACCAGTCATTTTATCACTAGAAACCATTGCAGGAAGAGTAACATCCTGCATTTATCTTAAAAATAGAACAGAGGTTTTATACAGTCATGTATTCCTCCTCTTTGATGTAAGGACTCCTTTTTCTCCTCTTTCTGATGCTGCCGTTCTGTTCGTTTTCCTTCCTTTTTGTACAGCCTCTATTTTCATTGCATAAATGACACAACTGTTGAATAACATCTAAAATTTTGTTAATGCATTTACAAGTAAGCTTTAAAAAACTTCTTCAATCATATTTGTCGAGAAGGAAAAATGCATTGCCTGTCATTGGTTTAAGCTTTTCACAGCAAGGAAACAGTGTAGCTGCTGTGGGAATATCTCTGTGCGAAGATCTGTGGTGACTATATGTACTAGACCCTCCATCTCGGCAGCAGATTCTGAAGCGGAGGCTTCAACAGCGATCTGATATGACAAAGAGCTCTCCTTGTCCTTTTAAAAAAGGTCAAAGATAGAGGTTAACTGAGGATCCTAGAAAAAGTGTGTCCTGCTACATCTTCTATCCTGCATACTGCATGGTTGATTTTGGAGTTTCATAAACTTTGGAGCAAGTTTCTGTTTTTTATTTAAAAAATGGATAATTAAAATAAAAAATTTCAAGAAAGAGGAGGAAAATCAATACGTAAAATCTTATTGTGTGTTAAGCTCAGCAAAGTCTTGCTTGTTAGCTACTTTTTTTTTAAGTTTCCATTTGTTTTCTTCATGCTTAGACGTTAAAATTGAAAAAGAAATCACACATCAGGTTTCCTGAGCCAATTGTCAAAACTCATAACGTAACGCGTCTCCTTCATGCACTCAGGCCGAATCAGCCGCCACAAACAGCAGGCACGAGCCGCGTATGAATCTCCCTGGGTCCGATTTTGAGCCGCTCCTCCTGGTATCCTGGCCGGCTCGATTTCGCCACAAACACGAACGGGTAAACTCCGTGCAAGAGCTTGCAGTCGACAGCCACCTTGCCGCCTAGGATAAAGCGCTCGTTTGTTTTGTGAATATATTCTGGCGTAATGCACACGTTCTTGTCGTGGGCTTTGTGGACAACAAGGTCAAGATTACACGGTACGGGCACCATGAGGTGTTCGAACGGTCGCCAGTTGAGAGGGAAGATGTCCGACTTCTTGTAAACGAGGTCGTGCTTAAGGCCCTTGGTGAGCGCCCAGATGTGGGTGTCGTCCTCGCCGAAAAAAAAGATGTCCAGGTTAGGGAACTTGAATGGTTTGTCAGGGAAGCTCGTGGCATCTTTCATGTAAAACTTCCACTGAGAATCTCCAGGAGTGAACAGCTCAAACCCTTCGATATTGCCCAATACGTTGCGGATCTTAGGCCACTCACTGGCCCGCATGACAATATCGATATCATCATCCCAGGGGATAAGACCATGATGGCGAATCACACCCATCAGAGATGCCTCTAGAATGAAGTAGGTCAGTCCCGCCTCCCGACATGCCCTTACGAAAATCTCCAAGGCAAAAAGCAGCTGAGCGCCCTCTTTAGGAGTCAGGAGTGGCTTGAATGTGTTCAGCACCTTCAGGTTCTGTACGAGAGCGTCGCTGTTGTCTTCCTTCGCCTGGAAGTGGAGTAGGTCGAGGTAGTGGAAGAACTCTGGGTACGCAGCCTCGCGGCTCTTCATCAGCACTGGGAACCGACTCATGTTGGCCTGGACAAGAGATAGAGGCAAAGTAATCCATTAGAGGACATATCTTAACATTTTAACGAATAAAGCCGAGAGAAGACAAGTTAAACCAGGCTTGTAAGTTTATTTTTAATACACACCTTTTTATTCTCCCAACTATTTTTTGGCAAAGAATAAAAAGGAAACCGGCGGAGACAGGTTGGGTTTTATTACATGTATATTCAATATAAAGATTTTTCTTACGGCCGTGTTTTCTAAGAGTCAGTATCCACTCACATCCTTTTAGTGAAAAACAACGGATATAATTCAAAATTCTTCTGCTGGTGGTTTTAACTTCTAGTAAAGTTTTGGTGTTTCGTATATCTGCAGCACGTTAATAGAATTTCTAATAAAAGTTTCCACACGATTACAGTTCAATATTAGAATTCAAGATTAAATTATTGATGTAAGGTGTCGGTATATTTCTGGGGCGCTTTATTTTACAAACTTAGATTTCACGGACCAATGTGTAAGCTGCTGGATTGTTATATTAGCCTTTATATAAAACACCCTCGTAAATTCCTTTTGGAAAAACAAACAACATGCCCAGATACTTTTCCTCTTTTTTATTTCTTCGACGGCTGAACTTTATCGATCTTCTTTCACCCACCCATCTAGAGAGAGAGAGAGAGAGAGAGAGAGAGAGAGAGAGAGAGAGAGAGAGAGAGAGAGAGAGGCTAAAAAGTCTGAGGTGGCCTAAGTCTAAATACGTCAGTCGGTAAGGCCTAGCAGTAAGAAGCGCACCAGGGAGGCAGTAAAGTACAGCTGTTTCTCCGGTTCCACGAGACTCAGCTTATCCACACATAGTAACCGAATGGGGCTTTCTTCTACCAGATGCTATTCATCGCGCTTAGCGGGCCTAAAGCATCTTGCAAATTCTCCATAACAAAACTAACATTAATTTCCTATACTTCGCCATCAATTCGACTTAAAAACTGCTATTCTTACTTGTTTTTCAGCAGCAGTATGATAATGTAATTGAGTAACTTAATAAGGTGATATTTTTTTGTATTTCACTTATGTAGCCTACTTATGTCATATTTTTGCGCCATATCTACGAACGCCATATTTTTGCATATCGAAATTATGTGTAATCCCAGAATATATGCCTTAAAAATAAAACAATAACGATTGGGCAGTATCAATGAGTTGCAACTTCATAGCCAAAAAAACGTGATAAAGATGAACTTTTCTTATCATAATTATAAAATAATTGACAGAAAACGGCAACTTCTGTTCCTAAGCCGTTTTCTTTTCCTTTTGAAGAGGGGTTGGTTTATCTATTGATCCTGACTCGCAGATTTTAACGACAAGGTGCTCAAGAATGCTTCCTTTGTCCTCTTCCTGAATCTATCTCTCCTCGTCCTCCATTCTCTGTCTCCCCTAACCTTCCTACCCTAATATATTAAACGTTAACTCAATTTAATGACAATTTTTACCTACCCGCGCGTAAGCCTCTTTATCGATAATACACTAACATATCCTAAAGACGTAAATGTGTCCTGAGTCTTTAGAAACATACGTTTGGATTAGATTGTGTTCACAGATAATCTGACACTAGCAATAACGAGTACCACTATGGATATCTTTAAAGCAATCGTGGGTGGTTTTACTCCATGGGAATGATTGACAAGATGAGGGCATAGTTAACAGAAAAATGGGCCTTGTGTCGTTACGTGGGACAATATCTACTAGATTAGTGTTTGTAATGCTTTGCAAAGGTTATAAATGGTTATTACCACCATTCACATTTTAAACTACGAAGGTAAACATACATCAAGTGTGCCGTCACAAAGTTGAATGTTTTTTGCTCAAACAAATAATCAATGATGTACTTCATCCTTTAACTTTATTGTTGCAGTGCTCCTGATTGTATCTAAGAAGTTTAGGACTCAGAGCGTCAATCAATTATGCCCAAGAGCAAACATTAGGACTTATGAAAGGACACTTAAAACCCGTTTGAGGGGGCAGAGTGGGGATTGTTATTTAAAGATAGGTATCAATAGACCACTGGGTCGCAACTGAAAATATTAGAGCGACTAGAGGAAAAGAGACAGAGAGAACAAGAGGGAGGGAGGAGAAGACACAAAGAAAACCTAAAGAAGGATAAAAAAGAAAATACTTGAAAAAATAACTAAAAGTAAGGTGTGAAAGTGAAAGAAAGTACGAGAACTACTAAAAAGATACGTTTAGCATTGAATTAAGGGAAACGCAAAAGCCAAAGCAGAATTAACTGGTTTAATATATAAAAAAGGAGAAAACGGTTGAAATAAAGGGAGCAGGAACGTATTCACACAAAGATGACAAAGTTATAGCTGTAAATTTGTATGCATTTGTCCACATGAGTTAATACATCTCGACTCAAATACGCAGGTCGCCAGAAAAAGATAACGGTTGTGCACTGGAGCGACTAGAAACTCTATAGCGGCTTTGCAGGACTTTGGTTCTAAAAGCTTAAAACTATAACTGCAACTACACGTTCATCAATATCTATAGAAAGTAAGGTCTAGACCAGTGATATACCATGCTGACTATGGTATATCACTGGTCTAGACTTGTATGGAACAGTTCCATGAACTTTAAAAAAATTATCTAAGAGTAGCACCCCTTGGGCAATGGTGAGTTTTAGGCTGAGATTTAGCACTTGAGTTTTTCGAATAAACTACCTCGCCCATAGAAGAGTTCGCTTGTGATCCCACCTTTTGAATTTCAAACACAAGAGAGGTTAGTCATGAAACAGTCCCTGCTGCGGAGTGACAAAACTAGATCTTGCTACTCTTGTGATTCTTTCACATCACGCATATGCCATACTAATCCGTTTATATTTTTTTCGTTTCACGTCCCAACTGAAATTGTCATAAGATTTCCGATCCATAAACCGTACTTCAATTGTTTCGCATGCGCGTCATGACTGTAAAAAGATCATCAAACTTTGAAACGAAAGGTTGAACATTCAATAAATTTTATTGAATCTTATGACTGAGCTGCAACCTAATCGAAGAAAACAAGCAAATAGATGACATGCAAGTCTCAAATCAGTCGAAAAAAAGCGACACCTGCACTAAGCATTAAAAAACACGGATTAGACCACCGTTTGGTTGATAGTTTTTAAAAAGCAAAAGCACGCTAACCCAGGTGAAAGCCCTGCGTTTTGTTACAGTTTTAATGATAAAATAGCGCTTCGGAAATATGATCCTCTGAGAAATATTTAAGTAGAATGAAGGTTATAAAAAAAAACTTTTCCTTGGACTTAATTTTGAATTGGTACTCGCTTAAACTCGGAAACTGTTTCACTGATTTGAAAGAATCTAAAAAGTATTTTAACGCATTTTTTCCTTTATTGACATTCCTGAAAAATGCCGAAGGTCGGCTAATATTTGCATATTCGGTGGATTGGTTTCATTTTCAGTTCAATGAAGAGCTTGAGAAGTAATCCGGTTTTCCATCCGCAGAGACCTTAATAGAAAGTTCTCTCCGTTTTTCTCTTAGAACCAATCTGATCCAATTACTACTAGAGAAAATTCATCAAATAGGATCAAAGCGAACACCATATTTTATAACTACACGCATTGTTTGTTTCGGTAGGTTACCCTCAGCCACAGGTGATCGATTGCGGTTTGTTACCTCCAATCAGATTGTTTTCAATCGGGGTCGTCTTCTCAGCGGGTCATTACATTGTACTTGTAGACGGTTCTCAATATTAAAAGCTAACTTATTCGATTCGCTGAATGAGATTGCCTTTGTTCGTTGTTTTTTCTTGATTCTGAACGTATTTGTACAAAAAAATGTTAGCATTTTGAAGTAGTGCTGTTACAAAGGTTTTACGTTTTTGAAGCCAGGAAATGTGTTGCTCATCAAGGCGACAGGACAAAATCGATTATTTTGTAACATTTTTTTCAATCGCGATTATTGTTTACATTGTTTGATCGCATTTTGACTCTTATCTTCCTTTTCGTGCTCCTAGTCAAACTTTATTTTTTTCTTTTTCTTTCTTTTTTCTTTCAGTATCTGCCTTCTCACTCCTTTATATACGTACCTTCTTCTGTCTTTCCTCTCGTTCTTTGCGTCTTGCTTCTCCAAAAGTTTCCTATTCCTGCTTTTGTACTTTCTGATCTTTCCTCTGCTAATTTATCCTCTTACCCTCTTTCAGTTTCTCCCTCTTTTCGATCACTATAGTCTCCACATTTATTCTCTTTCATTGTCATGTCACTCACCGTCTTTGTCTCCCGCTATTCAATGTTCAATGTTCAATGTTTATTTCATCAATTTCCTTCCAGATCTCTTCTCTTCTTTTCTTCCACGTTATCATCGTCGTTCTTCTGTTTATTGCGCCTCTTGCTTCTTTTACGATTAATTAACATTTTACTTTTTAAATAACATTGCCTTCCCTCTTCCTTATTTGATTTCGTCAACCCTCTGGGCAGCTTTTCGTGCTCTCTGTTCGTATTTGTTGTTTTTTTTTTCAAAAGCCATAAGATTTATCAATTCCCTTTCCTATTCATCTTTGTTGTTTTAGATAATGATTTAAGATAGGAAGCTGTAGTACATAACATTTCAGTGTAAGTGCTTCGTCACAGACCGACGCCTAATTATAACAAACTGTGCTGCCTTAATTACCACAATACTTTATAGTATTCAATGAGGTCTTTGTAATCATAATCAATATCATCCTTATTACTTCGCCCAATGTATACTTAAGTTGGTTTTGTAAAGATATACTGATACACGTAATTTATGGACAGAACTCTCATGGTGAACTTTCCCACTCAGCAAATGTGAATCCTCATCACATTGACAAGCAAATTGAGCGTCTCGTGTTTCTCGTAACATACTAACGCAAGTTTCGCTTAAGTTTTGCTCCGTTTGAACAACATGTACACGTGAAATTTAAATAAAAAGCCCTACAAAAAGTTTCTGGACCTGTGTCTTAGCATCATGGCCAAACACTCCACAAGAGGTGGCTTGTACTCTAGCTGCTATGTAAATGCAGTCCTTAGCTTGGAGTCGGTTGGATTTTTTTCTTCTTTTTTTAATTCTCTAAGTATACTTTGATTGATTTTGCAAAGTTATACTACGACGTTTATTATTCTGGAGACAACTTTCATGCTGTGATTATTTGAAGCGCTATGCAAAAAAAAAATGTGAATCATAATCTAACGAAATTCAGCGGCGTCTAGCGTCAGTTTGAACAACCATGTACACGTGAACTTCGAATAAAAAGCGCTATAAATAGTTTCTGGATCAGTATCACAAGATTACAACCAAACACTGCAGTAGGGACAAGCTGCACTAAGTCAGGACGCGTGAGCTGTCTTGTAAATCTAGTCCTTAGTATTGTTAGGATTTCTTTTTTTTTCCATTTTCTCCTTTAAGTTGATTCTTTGCTTGTTTTGTTGATTCTGTGTACTCTAGCACTACTTTCGCGGCGCGTTATGCAAATTTGGTAGCAGAAACTTGTAAGGCTGTTCTTTTTAAAGAGCGCCGAATTCCTTTTCTCAAAGTCCTTTAACATTTATTAAAAACTGTCATTTTTTTTTAATTCTTTTATGACTGCTGTAGCAAACTATACCCAGTAACGCCTGTGTAGTAATATTTATAATTATTTGTTGCCTTTTTTTGTTCGGGTGTACTACTAATATAATGCCCGCGGTTTCGAGGGTTTGATTAAAGAGTTTAAAACAGCCTAGACTGTCAAAATTGCCTTATTTTGTTATTGTATCCGTTGCATTTTATCGATTTTTTAAATCGGGTTGTCTTTTTTTCCCAAGATTTTACTTCTCTTGGTACAACTTTGTCTAGTGTTCCCCTCTGTTTAAATATCTCTTCATTTTTTTCACCTCTTTCTGCTTTTCTGCTCTCTCCCTATCTCTCTCTCTCTCTCTCTCTCTCTC
>BMAT01009626.1:158319-174464 GCA_019649035.1 Elysia marginata | reverse complement strand
TTTTTTTAGGTTTACTCATGGAATGCATGACGCTGCTAGTAGTATATTAAGTCAGTATAGATAGATAGCAGCTTTCGCGATCATAATATCATGACGTGTAGCAACGCCGATTAACTAAAATTGTTTTTTCAATGGTTTTTTTGTTGTTTTTTTTTTTTTTTTTTTTGGGGGGGGAGGGTCATTTGGTAGCTTTTGGGCATAACAGCAGTCTTCGAAAACAAATCCGGTGAAGTATGACAATCCAATGTTATTACTGCGCGTTTTCAGTGGACATTTCTGGGCGCATAACTGAACAAGTGGACCAAGGGATAAGTGACCACGGGCATTCATGTGCTGTACCTGGTCATTTCTGGATAATTTCAGGCTAGATTTGTTCATATAATGCTTCGGACAGTGGTTGTAAGCTGTAACAGCTGTAGTAACCTGAAACTTGTATAGACTGGACTTTCTTCTGTACATCCGAATCCTTAAAACAGTCCTATGGGCACACAAGGAAATGGTTGCTGTTTACAAACTTTAGTGAAGTTCTGTTTAATTGGAAGGCTTACAAATTAAAAAAAAAATAAAAGTGTATTCGTTAGAATCAAAGAGAGAGAGGGGGAAAGACAAGGAAAGATTTGAGAAGGAGAGGATCAGAAATTGAAAGCTTCTTTACTTTAAATGCGTTACAACCCCTCTCCACATCTTCTCTCTCTCTCTTTTCTCTCTCTCTCTCTCTCTCTCTCTCTCTCTCTCTCTCTCTCTCTCTCCCTTCGTATTCTCTCTTTTCTAGCTTTTTTAACTTTGCTCTTTATATCATTTTTTTTCTGTTTCTTATTCTGACAAACTTTCCAACTGTAGATTTTTTTCAATTATAATTTAGCTTGCAGTAAAAAAAAATTACAAGATCCCTAAAAGGACAGAAACAATTCATGTATTCTCAATACCATCATTTAGAGTAGCTTATTCACGATCTGAGCATAATTTATGGTTTATTTTGATTTTTTATTTGTAATTGCACACTCTTACTAAAAGTAGGCCCAATCGCGATAATAGATGAGAAACAGACAAAGAATACACGTGAAGAGGGAGAAAGAAAAAGAGAGAGATCATATAATGTACAACGCATACAATGTGAGATTGATAAGGTAATCAATGCATAATTTTTACTTCTTTGATATATCGATTTTTCTACAAGACGAAAAACAACCATACCACTAAAACCAGCGACAGGGAAAAGAAACGATGAACGAAACTGGTAAGAGAACAAGCTTGCTCGTGGTTATTTTCTGTAGAGTTTAAAGCAAATTAAGATGCAGAGATTCCATGAAAATTTATTCGTTGACACTGTTACTGTCTTGCATTAGTCAAATTTAAAATTTTTACTACATTTCTCGTGATTTCAACAGTTATAGATTTCGGCTCTTAATGGATACAGTTCAAAGTCAGATACAACCCTCACTTTATTTCTTATCACTATTTTCACACGAGTTTTCAAATGTGTATAAAATTAAGCGGTATAAAGACATTGCTGAAAAAAGTACCTGCGAATAAAATAACTTGATAAGCATTGCAATGTAACTTCTCTTTTTAGCAACTAAATCTACAAACCTCTCGTCAAGATTTTCCTCAACACAAAAATAGAAATACATGGCTTAAAAAGAGCGAGAACTACACGCTAATGGTTTTTTTTTCACTCATTACAAGGCGAATAAACGTTGCTGGTTGTACAAGAAGAATAAAAGCTAATGAAATCAATATTATGCAAGCGACTTACATAACTGTTTTTAACGTATTACAATGTCGACCTTAGTCTCATTATTATTATGTATGGATTTCAGCTTCGATATAAACCTCATTCCTTGCGTGCATGTGTTTGAAATTCAACTTTAACCTCATTACTACCGGAAGATCTATGATGTATTTCCAATTCGATCTAAACATGACTACTATACCTACAGGCATTCCTATTTCTACCTGGACCTCGTGATTACATGAATGTGTAATTCGGTTTCTACCTTGATCTCGTCACAACATGCATGTTTATTTTTTATTGCGTCCTTGACCTTGCCATCACTTGCATGACTTTTTGTTTCGACATTACCTTATTACTACGTGCACATGCAATCTAGGATTTTGACCTTAACCTCATTACCGCTCGTACATGAATGTATGCGTTTTGAAACTGATCTCATCTCATTACTACAAACGTATGCGATTGTTAAACTTACAGTTTGAGGTTTGTTTATATTTTGACACATCTCTTCTAGCCTACAAACTCCTGCCACCCGGTTAAACAGTTAAAAAATTGACACGATTACCACGCCACAGATAAGAAAGGTTAAACTATAAAAAAAACATTGACACGATTACTACACCACAGAAATGACAAGAAATAACCCAAGTCCGCAAGCTCTCGTGATGACGTCAAAAATAGATTCCGGCTTCTTAATTGTGATAAAATTCCCTAAGTTGGTTCCGCAGACAATTGTTTTTGCTACTATCGGAGAAGTTTTTCTTCACAGTGGTTTATGCACTGCATTAAATTCCTGCGTGTTAAAACGTAAAGGCTGGATAGCATTAATGAGTAGATATATCGCCTCTGCGTTTAAAGGCTTATTTTGAAGCAAAATTGTTATGACCCTTCAAGTAAGCTTAATTCTACATCCTTCATATTTCCAGAACATGTTCATAATAATCATGACAAACTCTGCTTTCAGTTTAAATTTATCTAAGTTCGTGGAAAACAAATTGGTCAATGAGCGAAAAATTTCTTCTGGTTGCATGAGATAGGAGTAGGCCAAGCCCATTTGAAATAACTTAATTATTAGTTCGCGTTGCATTTATAATGAGATTGTTTTAAAACATGCGTCAAAACGTTTTAAGATAATTTTTCTGTACGTAGAGGTCACATTTCACACACTTCTGCTTACAATTTGAGGCGGAGGGCTAGGAACACACATAAAGAACATAGTTTCCCCTCTAGTTGTTGAATTCTGTAGAATTTAGTCAGATATAGAGCTAGATCTAAAATCTATCTTAAGAGTCTAAACATCTGGAAATAAATTCAGATAATCTAGATTTAGAGCTAGATATAGAAGATATCTTGATCTAGAGTCTGAATTAGGTCTAAACCTAGACCAGATTTTAGGGCCATTTTTCTTTCATTTAGGTCTCTGCGTGTCAAGTGACCTCTTTCATGAAGGTTACCGTTTTGGCTAATTTTATACAAGTAGTAAGCCAAAAAAGAAAACAGTGTTTTTCAGCGAGTACTTTGCGCACCAAACAATTGAGCAATTTGGGTCGGAAAAACCTTTGGTCTTGGAGCAGAAAAACCATTTCATTTTCTGATAAGAGTCTGACTCATATAGAATCCATTATAGTCTGATTCACTGATTTAAAAAGTTTCTTCATCTCCTTTAAGTTACATTAGATGACTGTGGCTCAAAGAAATTTAAGCATTCAAACTGAAGAAGAGTCAAATGAAATTTCTTTTCATGGTTCTATAAGTTTATGCCATTTTTATTTTCGGAGAGCCTCTACGGCTTCACAGGGAATATTCTTCCCACTGCTGAAACGCAATATAACATTTAAATGTATTTCTGTCCGTTCTCTCCCACTCAGTGAGCAGCGCTATGAACTGAGGTGAAGAATCGCTAAGATTCGTTTCACAATATGTTGTTTAAAAAAAAAACATCTTAGTTCTAGAAATTGAAAAGAAATTCAATGTGAACAGATTGCAATTCTTTATATTGATTATGAGAATTTGAAAATTGGTGGTGTTCATTCGTTTACACGTGTCTTATGGTTTGTGTTGAAGATGAACTTTTATTGTAAGAGCGTTTCACTACATAACTTGCATGACTATACTAACCAATGCAATATTTTTATAACTTTGGTGAGTCGTGTGTATCATCCATGTAATGGTATGCCCAACACGAATTTTTCTCGTAGATTAATATTTTTTTTTCTTATCTTATCATATCTACTCTTATCTTTAAAAAAAACATGAACATTTTCTAAGAAAAAATTGTTTTTGCTTTTCGTTTGTTTGTTTTTAAAAAACCCTCCATAAATTGATGTTTCTTTTGCATTATTTTATATTTTGCTGTTGCTGCCTCAGTGCCTAATAAGCAACTGAAAAGTCTTCTGGCATGTTTATGTTAATCTAAGCGTTAAATCCTTCCCACAATTTATCTCTCTCTGTCCTCCTCTCTCTCTCTCTCTCTCTCTCTCTCTCTCTCTCTCTGTCCTCCTCTCTCTCTCTCTCTCTCTCTCTCTCTCTTACTCTCTATCTCTCTCCATATCTCTCTTTCTCTGTGTCCTAATTCTTTATTCCTCAAGTTTTATCTTTCCTCTTGCATTCTGAATAAAGATATCACAAGGACTCTAAATTTATTTTAATCCCCCAATTTGACCTTCGTGTTCCTCTCACGTACTACCTAACAAGATATTAAATTTCATATGCAGCCTTTTGATCCTTTCTGTCCTAAGTCCGTAAATCTTTCACGTAAATGGGGAATATTATGTGTTCCAAGCAGACGCTTTTCTTAAAGTGCGTAGTGTGACAAGGCCAATGATAAATTCGATCAGCACAATCCAGCATATCGCACTGCTTTATTATATTAGAATAATATAGACTAGACTAGCATAATGAGAACTCTTTTCGGTGTTGACAACTGCATGGTGGGATTATTTTCATTATTAAAACTAAGATCATCGCATTATGAAGGTTGATCAAAGTCGTGCCTCTATGTTATCTTTTTTGTCACTAATTCACCAACAATAATTATTATTGCTATTATGGAGCAGGTCGGGGCTGTAAGTGTTCAAGTCTATCAACCAACATTTACAATTTCTTTACAACAGAAAGACTTTCCCTTCTCTGCCTTGATGTTAATTTCAAGGTTTGGGCAAAAGAAAACGCCACTACTTCCCTTCCTTAATGAGTCTCAATAGCGGTTTACTACTACTATTACCCACGCCCTTACAGTATTGAATGAGGGCAGTTGTATAAATTCCTGCGATAAGGGTGTCTTAAGTAAATAAGCACCTAGATTCCTGTCAGAACCCGCAAGAGCAGGGGTAGAATTGGGTTAACCTTTGCCCACGATGTGCGAAGAAATAAAATATTTATATTTTTTACAGCTTGCATACTCTGTTGAAATGTAAATAAATTGCAATAAGATTGTTTAAAAGTATGTTGTAAATTGGAATTCGTTGCACAGGGTTAAATTCATTTCATAGTTTTGATACTCTTTCAAATTTAGCCGTCATCTTTTTCCTTTTCAAAGCAATCTGAGCGTAACTATTTTGGAAAAGGAGAGAATGTTTTGTATTTAATTTAGTCAGAAACTTTATGAGCGCCTGAACTCTTCCTAAAGTAAATTATTTCCACAATGCTTTGACTTCAATAAAAACTGAAGGTTTTGCTCCTTTTACAGCATCCTTTGTTGGCTCCTAGTGTTATAGGTTCACAAGAAAACAGTGCTTACTTACTTTTTTGCGCGTCCTAGTCGAGTGCGTGTGAAGTATTTTCTATAATCCTCCTGGTTACAATCTCCCAGTGCGCACCATCCAGTGGCGGTGGTGTAGATGATTTAAATCCTGTTTTTGTTCTTATCTGGAGCCGCAGTATAGTTTTTAAAAAATCATTTATCGGTGACTTCAAACCATCATCTGAACCTTTTGACAAAAATTTATGAACTATGATTTATGAGGAAAATAACAAATTAACATAAACCTTAAGTAACTTGTTTTGGGTTTTATCTATATTGTTCTACCTCATGGCGCATATGATGGTATAATTATGAAGGATTCGATAATTTATAAAACTGATCCGAGAGTTTCAGGGGTGTTGATAAAGGTAAATCGGTTTTAAATCGCCAATGAATGAAAAATAAAGTTAACCTCTTCGATATGCAAAAGTTTTGTTTTGGTATTCACACTAAAAAGAAATTTATTGACAGTTTTTACAACAGGCACATTGTTTACTTTTTTATTTCCAAACTGATAACCATGTTTTGAACTTAAACAGTTTCAATGGAAAATACAGCAAAGCAAGGGTTCGAGTGCTCTTGATAGTTATGGTTTTACGCGACAGGTCACGGCCTAGTTGCAGCTCATTTAGCAACTGCCCCCAAAGTATGTCGGCAGTTTTCCCTCATTTCGATCTACTGTCAAGAGTTATTACGTGGTGGGTGGGGAGCTGGATATAGGCCTATGATCCTTTTAAGGCGGTCAGTGGTGTTTATCGATGTTTCCAGGGCGAACAAAACCAACCCATATCATTTAGGTAATGCACTGCGACATTCCAGTTGATCGAGGCGGAGCATTACCGGGTCAGTACCACAACCATAGCGACATTTCGTTGGTCCCAGAACAGACTGGCTACGGACGCCTTTATGCTAATATTTGTCTTTTGGATTGCTCGAAACTGGACATGGGGACAAGGGGTTATGGACAAAAACTTGGGTCGAAAATGGAAGGCAGTGTGATAGAGGCGTCTATGTGATTATAGAGAGGTGGAAGTTATAAGGGGAGAGTTATTTCTTTCGTGACTCTGTGACTTTCAGTATAATTGTTAAAAAGAATTAAATTTGGGTGGCAATTTCGCGCAGATATCATGTTCAATATAATAGAGAAGAAATGAGAGACACGTAAAACATTTACTGTTGGAACAAGAGTGAATGGATCAGAGGTGTGAAAATCAAAGATATTTGTGGATTTTTTTACTCCAATGTTTTCCCCTTGAGGAATATTAAATTTGGTTGCCTAAAACGCCTTTGACCTATCGTCGTAGAAATTTAGTGAATACCATAGAGACTAAGGAGGTGCTTAACTTTTAAAACAAAAGTGCAAGACTAAACATGTGGTTATTAGAAATATCGTAGCTTGATTCAAAAAGTTTTTGAAAGTGTGTCGGTGGAACATATTCTTGAAACATGAGATAGAATAAAATACATAAAAATAAGAGAAAGAAGTGACACAAAAAGACAAACGTGGAGGTGGGTGGAAAACCTTGAGAGCCCTATATTTATCTGACACCGCGGGTTTTGAATCTCTTCTGTGCGCAAACATTAGGACAAAGGCTGCCTAACGGACTAAGACACACACCGGCGACGAACAAAACATCTGAGAATAAAAGGAAATGGGCAAAATATAGAGACAGAAGCAGGCAGGCAGAAAGAAAGACCCCTTCTTGACTAGGTTATAGATTATTCTTAAAACTTGGAATGCCAACAGTATTGAAAAAATATTATCAGTTGACTTTTTTGCACTGAGAAAGCGAACTTCATTCCGGTGTGCTGCTAAATCTTTAATAACTTGCAAATTATCAGTGACAGAAAACTAAACTTTTGATTTTTTTTCTTATTCTTATGCTTTACGAGTTCAAACAGTGCAAGTATACCATCTAGATAGTCGTCATAAAGAGACATCGTTGACTGACACACAATGATAAACTGGGTTTATATAATGTAGCCTATGCCAAAAAAGAGCAGAGGGCACAGGGCAGAGGGTCTGGGCTAAAAAAAGGCGAGATACACATCTGCACGACAAGTGCACGTGGAATCAATTACAAGGACACAAAGCGAAAGGTTGGCAGTCTCGTTCACAGTTTCTCCAGCGTTTGATTGTGACACATAATATCGCTGCATGAAATAGCCCCTTGAGGTTTTTGAGAGCCGTGAGCTAATTGGTTTTTGACAAGGATGTCATACTATACATGACCTTCAGTTGGGCAGGCCAATCAATCGGATGTGAATACCTGTCCGAATCCCTTCGTTTCATACCGAATTTGAACGTGGCAAGTCTACCATCACAAATTGTGTTATGTTAGAGCTAAGATAGACCTATAGGCCTACTATTCTCGAGTCTCATGCACCAATTTGTTCATACGTTTGGTGTTTTGGCCCGTTAACTACTTTGATCTATATAAAATGCATCAGGTAGAGTATTTCAGCTTTTTTTACGACAGCCAGATGACATGAAGTTGGTGGTTTTCTATGACACTTCGATGATAAAAAAACGATTGTGGGCCTTCTATATAAAAAAATATTTTCTGGTGTATTGATACTTAACTAAAGCGGATGTACTAAATCAAGATAATTTTTAGTCATCAGTAAGTCAAATTAAAGCGTCTCAATAGTTTCACCTGATCTGTTACAAGCCTTTGAGTTGTGATCCCAATTACAGAAGTCTGCATTTTGAGGGGAAACATCTTCATTTTAAGAGAATCTGAATAGTAACCTTTTTTTTATTTCAGAAAAAAATGTCATCGGTCTACTTAATACCAAAAAAGTCAAACTATCTAGGAGTCTGTGTTTCTTTAAATCTATCTTTCTTTAAAATTGTATTGGTCGTCTAACTATTTATCCATCCTTTTAACTTTTTTTACAATATATGTAGTTTCTTTTTGTTGATTTGTATAAAATTATCTGTCTAAAATATTGTCCATCCATCTCTATCTCACACACACACACACTCTCTCTCTCTCTCTCTCTCTCTCTCTCTCTCTCTCTCTATCTATCTATCTATCTATCTATTTATCTATCTATCTATCTATCTATCTATCCATCTATCTATCTTTCTATCTCTCTTTTTTTTCAGTCTCCACATGCCTTTTCATGTATTAAGTACTATGGCCTATGATTAGGAGTGATACTGATAGGAAGAACAGGAGCTTGTTCACTCGCTCGCACTGTTCTTCTTGGTGCTATTTCGTTTGTTTTGAAATAATGTAAACTGATTTTATGTTTTATGAAGTACATTCTATGGAATTCTAGAGCGTTTTAATTACTCTCCAAATGGCTGTAACATTCTTTTAAATTTGTTATTGCAGTTCTTGTTTTTTATGGTGCTTCTTTGTTATGGTTATTTATGCTGTTTTTGTTCTTTACGTTACAGTATTATTTTTCGGAAGCCCTTACACATACCCAGAAGTACCTTATTAACAATTTTGGATGATTTTAATTTTGGGCTCATTTTCAATTGCTTGTAAAAAATAAAAACAACAACTGTAATATTATACAGTTTTACTTTATACAACTATCAAGACATCTTATAGCAAAAATAAGCTAAAATTCAATTACCACGAAATCGGTTCTGCTTCGATTTAGGTCATTAACTTTATATTGCAGTTTTGGTTTAAGCATCAGATCAAACAAAAAAGCTAGATTTCTTTTGGTACCTAGCGAAGTCCGTTAGTAAGAATCGATCCGGAGGAAGTGTAGTTTGGTCTTCAAGGTAAAAACGCCAATGTTTACACTCATCTCAAGGCTATCGATCGACCTATGGCCCACTTCGATATGCCCTGGCCAGGCGGCATTCAACTCGGTGCGACCTTTAAAACTGCGCAATGTGAAAACTTCGTAAAAGCGACATTGGCAAGATTATTTTAGTCACTTGACATGTAATGGGAAAGGGAAAAGTACATGCGTGAGCGTGGGTGTATGGAGGGAGTCAGGGAGGGAATGTTCTATCGGTGTCTTAACAAACCCTTTAATGTAAGTGCGACTAATGTGTAATTGCTTCAAAAAGGTGATTATGTTAAAATGTGATGGTTTGTTTCTCGTATACCATATTCCCTCCTTTTTATCAGTCCTTCGTCTCTTCCCCTTTCCCCTCCTTCCTTTTTGTCTTGGTCTGCCCTCAAATCATTTATCAGCACTTCATAATCCGAAATATTTTTAGAATTATTTGCAGGACACCAAAGAGATGGTAGGATGAAAAATGAATAACGTAACTTATTTTGGTTTGATAAGTCACTAACCCCGAGGGTCTCTGACAAAAAAACTGATATTCTTTTCATTCAAGTAAACGCAAAAAGAAGCTCCTTCAATATTAGACTTTTTTACTAATAAGAAGGGGGACAGTTTAAATACATGTAGTTTACAATGCTGTCATAATGCAGGTGCGCATAAATGTTTACTCTGATATAAAAGAGATAGTAAAAATTGTAGACTTTAACTTTGCCACAAAACCTGAAATAAGTTGTACTCCAAGACACAAGCGCGCATACTGAAGTACAAAATGTAATAACAATGGTAAAATATTTGCCACGGTGGAATTCATCCTATTACTACTACTTCAGGAAAGAAAAAAGGTGATAATTTTTATTGTTTCTTAAATTTTTTACTCACATGTGTTTTCTTCTTAAATTTTAAATCGTGTTTAAAAGTTCTCTTAATTATTAAAGCTTTATGCCTGCCGATTCAACCCATGCGAAAACCAAGTCTACACCAGTAATTTGATATAATTATCCAGTTGTGTACCTGTAGCGTGAGCAGATCTGTAATTTTTCCCTTTGTATAAGTTTGCCGTGATGCAAGCTTAGGGCACGGTAAACTACTTAAGAGACATTTATTTGGTTTTTAAGTTAATTTTTAAGATATTTTCTTCCTAGTTTTTTTAACTACCGTGATTGATGTGTTTGGTCTTTCTACTCACAACGAGAAAAACTTTTTAAGAATGCTAGTAATGCATTACTTCAGTGGTCATTGAAAAAAGAGGAAAAGACGCTTGCTTTGCATTGAAAAAACAAGGAAATTTTAAGGTGTCAAAAGGCTCTTTAAAAAAACAATCAAGTTTGGTATCACTGTTTATACGATTAGGTATCGTACGGTGCAGTAGCAACTGAAGTAGTTGGGATTTTCTCTAAGGTTAGTGGAGGTAATAGTAGTAGTAGTAGTAGTAGTAGTAGTAGTAGTAGTAATTGTAGTAGTCGTTGTTTTTGTTATGGTTGTTGTCGTGGTTGTTGATATTCTTATTATCATGGTGAATTTTATTTTAAATTTCAATTCTACAAGTATTATGAATTTTTAGACTTTTGGGAAAAAAGGGTCGATGTCACTAGTTTTCACAACATAATAATAACATTGACTATGTTTCTGGGCAACCGCGTTTCTAGTAAAGTAGATAGTAAGTGATTTTCTGTATGCAGAAATAAGGCAAGTAATTGTCTCGTTTGTTCTTTCGATATACGACAAGTTAAATGCTGTGTTTTACCAGGGTTCGAGTTGTTCTCGCATGGTTTGGCTATCGCCAATGGCCTTAAGGCATTAAACGCAGAACCTCTTTTTGTAGCACTTTATTGATTTCTTTCCTTAAACTTTAAAAAAAAACTAAGCCATTTTACTAAATCATTGCTGTGTGGGAGCGAGAAGATTTTCCAATATCACGGACTGGCCCTGAATTGGTGTCAGAGCCTTTTCGTTAATCGCCATTCAGGTTTCAAGGGGGGGGGGTTAATTATGCTTCTTACAAGGTCTTTCTCTTTTCTAGTTTAGGTAAACACAGTTTTATAGTTCCTCGATTAAGATGACATTGATTGATTGATTTTTTGGTTCATTGACCGTTTGATTGATTACAGAAGTTTGGCTGGTTGTCATAGTTCCACCACTTTTATGTGATGCCACCATTTCGTTCTTTATTTCTTAATATGTGGATATCGACTGCTCATCTCTGATAATAAGCGAGTAGTGGTGGCAGTAGTAGAAGCAGCAACAGCAAGACCCACGACTTTTTTTAAACGTTTTTTATAGAGATCCTGTACTGGTAATCATAGTAATAGATCACTCCTTGTTTGCTGGTTGTCCAGTATCATTTGCTTTTAAATCAGGTAAATCATAAACAAAAGTACCCTTCAAAAAAAATATAGCAAAGGCATAATTAGCGTCTTTGCAGTAATTTTGTTATAACATAATAAAAACGAAGATTTCGCCGAAATTTGAAAAAGGTTAAGTATTAATACTAGGTCGACCAGGTTGTTAAACTGTTAGTAAATGTTAAAGTCAAGTCTGTGGTAGATTTTGATTTGTGCCTAATTTTAATTCAATCTCCCCGCCTGAACGGATCATTCATGATGGGTAGTAAGGGATTTCAAAATGTTGAATTTAAAAAGGCTTATTGTCTCGTAAAAAGATCTTTGCCTTCTAAGTAACAATGCTCCGTGCGGAAGTTATAATAATACATGTACGTTGACATGGGTGAGCGTCTCAATAGCAGCAGACTCAAAGTACCGCCCATTAGAGTTGAAGTTTGAATACAATTTCAGAATGAGAATTAAAAATAGAAAAGCGCGTCATTACAACTGTCAAACCTGCTCACTTTCCTTACGGGTGTTATTGATATGATTTTGTCAGCGCTCGCAAGCTTTGTTTGACGTTGGAAGAAAGAGACCGACAACGGTAGTTCTCTGATTTAGAGAGATAAAATTGTTGTCTGGATCTTTTTAAAATGTACATATATGAACAATACACTCAAAGCTCGGTGAGTACAAATTTGGCATTCGAAAAACAGACTTTTTGCTACCGTTATAGTCTTCTTCGTTTAGTTAAAGCTTCTAGGCCCAGATGTAACACTTTAAGCAAGTTTGGCCATGCCATGTCAAAATAAAGATGAGCTTTCGTATTTTTTTCCTTAAGGCAGCCAGGGTAAATCTGGCATACGTTGTTCAGACTTGTTTTAAGTAAGGGCCCTTTGTATACAAAAAGTTTCTATATAATTCAGCATTTCATTAGTTTCAACATGAAATTTCCTAGGACTTTCAAAGGCTGAGTTAAATTTTTTTGCTACCCTATAATGAGCATTAAATATACTGTCATAAAAATCGAATAACTCTGTATTCAGAAATTCTCTGATTTGTATCTGATTTGCCGAACATTTTATTTCTCAAAAAGTGTATTTGAATTAAGGATCTAACTCGTTAAACACTTGGGAATTGGCGAGCAAGACTCAATCTTTGGGACCTTTAGCACAACGAAGTCTCGACAAGATAGAGAAGATCTAGAAGAAAGAGATACCGTAGTGGGAGAAGGAGAGCGGCATTGATACCCCAGCATAATTTTAGACAGGTGGGTCACGTATACAAGTTTGCAGGTGCAGCTCTGTGAGTTCCATAGAGAGGTGTCAACAGTGTAGTTTCACGTCTCCAATAGAATTTGCTACAGACTGCCTTTACAAAAAAATATTCTATAGTTGTGATCTTTTCATTAGCGTGTGCTAAGGTTTTATTTCTTTGAAAGGGGATTTGGCTGTGGGAGGGGAAAGATAGATTGTGCGATGAAAAATTGTCAAAAGACCAGATGAGATATTTATAAAATCACGAAACTTCTACTGAAAGAACAAAAGAATGAGGTGTAGGCTATTGAGTACCGATCTATACCTATTAGTTTAAAATGGATGGTATGACCATTTTCAAAATTGTTCAGTTTAAGTCATAAAAGCGCATAACGAATCTAAATCAAGGATTTATAAGTCTACTTATATTCAAATAGGTTTGAAAAACCAAAATAAAATATTCTTTTTAAAAAGCAAACTCAAACTCAAACTGTATGCAACTTTTAGAAGAAGCGAAAAGAGCATTTGAAAGTGAGTGTCATCGTGTCTTATCTCAATCCTAAAATCTGTCAAGAGATTCCTGTTTCACTGGTACGTGACAAACAACACCAAAACATCTCCTATAAGGCTTTTTGGTCCGTATGTGCGGATATCTTTATTTGGATTTCTGAGTGCTGATGGTTTGGGTTTCAAGACCATGAAGTCGGTAAACAGAGCTTTTAGGATCGCGTTTGAGTGATCGCAAAATCAGAGGTATTTTATGTTGTCCTTCGTCTTCTCTTTCCACTTTTGCCATTATTATTATTCTACTTGCTTTAAAAGTCTCTCAAGAAAAGCCAACGCTAAAAAAACAAGCCATACTGCTTTAAATGGTATTCATGAACATCATCAAGTCAGCACTGTTGTCGGTTTAAATATGTTAACATGCAAGAAATAAAAGAAACGCCAATTTTAAATGCACTTGATTAGGAAAGGGCATGCTGGGAATCGATTTTGTCCTCTCAGTAAGCTAGCCAAGTGCCCCCCGACCTAGATATAGATGTAGACCTTTGAGCTAAAATAGGGACTCTAGAGAATTTCGAAGAAGGTGCGAAAACAAAAGAGGGCGGGGGCGGCAAGAGAGCGAATGGTCTTGCTGTAAAAATCGATACAACTACCCAAGCCGATATACCGGTATCGATTATTCAATTCCTGGCCCCCATCAATTATATTATCCTTTGAATGAAAGTACTGAGAGGGGGGAGCATTCTTTGATTTCAGAGTGTTCGCTTGGGACATGGCTGTCATTAAGGTTACTTTGACTAGTAATTTAGAAAAAAAAATGTACGCCCCTTAATTTTTACTGCTTGTATGCAATTAAGACTCGCTTCAAACTGGTCTTAAAGAATTACTTTAGTATTTTTTTACCTTTTAGGTATGAATAACAAGAAGCTGACGTGTCCGATAAACATAAAATCTCTTAGAAGAGCAGAACTAAAGTATAAGACACTTTAAGTTGACCTTCATTCTAAAAAAATTCAAGCTTGAATACATTTTTATTTATAGTAGTGTCAAACCTTGAGCAGCTCTCGCTTGTTTTCAGACATGTTGCCAATTTTATACAAATTTGAATGAATCTCTTCGAATACCATAGACCGAAAGCGTGAAGTTTGAGTTTGAAAAACTAATTAATAAGTTTAGGCTGGAACTTCGACCTCGCCCGTCTCGAATTGGGAAGACGAATAGAGCACAAAATTATCGTTCTTGCCCGCAAGCAATTGACTTCAAAGAGGGAGTTTACCAACAGGAACGATAATTTGTGCTCTAATCTCATGCTATTTTATGAATTTTTATCTCATCGTTCATCGTCCTTTATACGTCTTCAACCCAGTCCATCCAAACTCAGTTTATAGAATATTTTTCCCTCTATTCAAGACCGAAATTTTTTTTTGTTTTGCTTTAGGGTTTTGTCTTTTTTTTTTTGTGCTAATTGGTTTTCGTTGGTCTATATCATTTTTTCAACTTTTTTCTAACTTTTTGTTTAATGTTTTTGGTGGTGCTTGTTGCAGAAACTGTTACTGCTCACATAATTTTTTTTAACTTGTGAACACATTGCCTTGAAAGTTATTTTATCATCTTTGCTGAACAGGGGGTTTAATGTTTAAAAATAAAAAAAAACTCAGGATTACCTAAAAACCAATTCAATGGTTTCAGTAGTTATTTTTGGTGAGTATTATAGCTTTAAATCATTGGTTTGGTGGATTGTTTTCACTTTTCGGGCACCCTGTTGGCTCATTTCATTTTGTTTTGTTTTGTTTACTCGTTTTTTATTTGTTTTGCACCCTATTTATGAAAGAGTATCTTAGAGTTTATCTCCTGTTTTGTTTTATTTTTGTTGTTATTGTTGTTGTCGTTATTCTTGTTGTTATTTTATGTTTTGTTTGTTTTGTTTCGTTTCGCTTTTAAACAACATGGCCACATGGTACAAATAAATAGATATGCGTCTCCTTATCAAAACTGTGCAATCGGCTCGAAAGATAATTCGTTTATGTTGTAACTGAAGCGGTCACTATTCTTTAATTTTTTGAACGATTTGGTGCTAAAAAAATATTTTTTTTGTCGTTGCATTTAAGTAATCAAGTTGATCATTCTGCCCTAAACACTACAGCGCTGAATCTACTATGCTGTTAAAATCGCTTGTCAAAAGTTCCTCGACAAAAAACAGCACATCATAGTAGCATTCTGAGAAGACCTAATATCTTACTATAAGTCGAGTTTTCGTCCTACGTTTGAGTCGCGTAAGATATTGATCTGGTCGGCCATGTCAGGATTCGAACCAAGAACTTCCTGATACGATTGCTGATTGCCTACTCCTAGACTGCCACAATTTTAAACATTTGTTTGTACTAAAAAGGCTATGTAATTGACTTCAAACTTTGCCTTATTACTATAGTTTTGAAAACTAGGAAGAAAGTTCCATCTTCTTTTGTTTTGTTTTTTTTTTCAATGAGTTTGTCGTAAGTCATTCAACCGCTGCAGTGATCACCAGTTCTATTATCTAATGGTTTGATTAATCGCTAGTTTTGCTTATTTTTAGACTTTTAAAAAGAAATGGAGGTCGGGTAGAACTGAAAATAACACAAAGTTTAACAGTATCAATAAGGAGGGCGCATAATATTTTCTGAGTAAAATACACTCAGCGGTATGAGTGTAAACCAGACCTTGATAGTCATAACAAATTGTTTATAGGCTCAAGTCATTTTGTCAATTTTTTTTAAAGTAAGGTCTATATTTTAGCTCTAAAAATACTATGTTTCTCTACTATGTTTGTCATCTTGATGCGTTTG
>BMAT01009626.1:128925-141159 GCA_019649035.1 Elysia marginata | reverse complement strand
ACCCTCCGCTCCAATGAGTCGCGAGGGAGCACTTCCCCATTCCCAGTCAATATGGGACAGTCCAGTGTCACCGCGGGGCCAGAAATTGTGAGCGCAGTCTCGTGCTAAGGTGACTTTGTTAGTTGTTAATTTCCTATTTCTATTCTATAGCGAAGAGAGAAAAAGAGACGGCGTAGGATAATGGGTGAGGAGCCAACGAGAGCGGGAGAAATAGTGAGAGATAGAGAGAGAGAGAGAGAGAGAGATAAAGACAGAGAGAGAAAGATAGACAAAGAGAAGGTGTGCGTGTGTGAGAAAACTGACAGACACAAATGGTGCCAGAGTATCTTGGTTAGACATCTGTAGATACTATAGGTCTGAGGTTGAAACTTTCTGAATGAGTCTATTCATGTGGTATATCAAAAATGGTGAAAGATGAAGCTGGCAGTTGAACATTTCATAATGACCGGCCGATACCTTTCTCTTTTTCCCCCTCAGTTTTTTTCGCCTTTAAGGCCGCTGATAGCTACATATTGGGCTGAGACCGGGGACCCCACCTCGCTATCGGACCTATTTATTTTAAGTCAAAGTGAGAGAGGCAAGGGGTCCACTGTGGTCTCACGACACCATCTCTGACATCTCCAGTGATATTTATTATGTCAATGTACAGAATAATAGGGTATATTGAGAATAATTGGTGTTGTTGGAATGTGTAATAAATATACAGATACAATAAGAGCAAATAACATAACAAATTAGATAACATTACGATAAACAAGAAGTAAACTGCAAAACAACAAAAGAGGATTTTTAGAGTTACATTACATATTTAATTATTTAAATCTTCTATTTAATGAGGACAGGGTTCATAAAAGAATTTAAAAGGAGATAAATAAAAGCACAGGGAGAGAGGATGTTTTTATATTCTAAAAAGCAAAACTATATATATTAATCCAAAAATGAACTAACCTTGTGCTAAGAAGGCACGTAAAAACTGTTCCCATGTTGGAAAAAGCTTTGTGTTGAAAGGCTGGGCATAACTGTACAAGATATCAGGGATTTCAGCATGGATTTTTATGTAAGCGGCTTCCTGGGAATGAATAGCAAAAAATATGTTAACAATAACAGCTTTTTTTTTCATTCTTTTATACACTTTACAGTTATTTAATCTCAAACAGGGAGTATCTGGTCAGGACAAGCTTTCAATCTCAAAAAATGATTTTATTTGCACAAGTTGCCAAGACTTTTATAGTTGCATAGCTCTAATCTAGGGGTGTGTTTACACAATGAAGAGGGACAAAGCGCAGGCTCACCCATCTCAACAAAGTTTGTATGTCTATGTTTTCAAAGATTTTTTTAACAAGATAATAAATAGAGGATTGGTTCCTATCATAACTTGTGCACTGCTTTCCCAAATCTTTATAAATAAAAGCTTAATATGAAAAATAAACTCTGAAACAACATTTTTTTAAGTATATGATCATGTTCGTTTTTTCCAATCAAAATTTTGACAACTTAGAAGGTAAAGACATGAAACGAAAACAGGGCTTAAAACCCTTCTTTCAATGTGGGTTATGGTGGATCAATATTTCAACAATCAAAAAGTATTAAAAAGTAAATGTTTCTATCCCCTAAATAATCTGACGCAACGAAACATTAGGAGATAGCCAATGCCAACCTACCGTTTGAGTCTAGTAGATAACTAGTATTTCACCAGATAAGCTTAGCTTAGCCTTTTACAATAAATTAAAAGGCCTTGGAGTTTTCACCAATGCAGAACTGAATGACCTAGCCTTTGTCCCGAGTTCCATCTGTCATAAAATAATCTTTCAGTGGATATCCACCACTCTAGAAACACTTAGGAGGCAAATTGGGGCACACCTGGCAGACATGAGCCAGAAACTCCAAGGTGATTTGGGAGACCTGCAGCATTCTGCCACCTTTATCAAAGAGAGCGGAAGTCCATATGATTAAAGAAGAAGAAGAATACTGACACCCAACTGCTATGATCAAATGTGTACCTGAGCCCATTTCTTGTTCCATTTCTCGCCGTAGCGCTGTTCCTCCCTTAGAGCCCATTTGTAGCAGCGTAAATATTGGGGTACGTCGCAGTAAGCCAAGCCTCGACCATCAAACTCATCATCAAGCTTGAAGAGCCAGCGCTGCACACCAAGGTTCTCTGTTACTAGCTGGGCCAGGCACTCATGCAACTGGCAAAATAAAATAAATGACTTTACAATCAGCAATTTTCTAAGGCATTATAAATGTAAGAAGACTGATAACTCACTTACGAGTTTCTTATTTTGTATAGAGCAAGTTAAGAAAATGTTTTACAAATAATCAACAAGTGTTTGTGTATTTATAAATTTGTTGAAAATTTGTAAAACTCAAAATGGATAAATAATTGCCAGCACCCAGAATATGTGTAACATATATATCAGAAGGTTAAACTTAAAAATCAAGACCAAGTACTTCTGCAAATCTTTAGAACAACTTTAGAATTTTGCCTACTTGTTCCACGGACACTGCCGGGATTGAAAAATTAACTCTTTAGTTTTTATTGTTTTTCTTAAGAAAGAGAAAAGAGGGTATGTATGAAAATTCTTTATCTATATCATTATATAAAAACAATCATAAATTTTTCAAAGAACTATATGAATAACATTTGCAGAATTAATAGCAGTTAAAAGCCTACAAAATTAATAGCAGCTTTTTGTTCCTCACAAAAAGAAACAATTTGATAAAATGGAGAGTTTTTATCTTTTGGTCATTTTTTAAATTCATTTAACAGTCTTTCAAACAACCTCTCTTATATTTTTTGTTGTTTTCTATTTTAGCCCAGTCTTACCTGGCCAAGACTGTACACATCGTACTCGCTAGGTGGTGTGCTCACATTAGCACTGGCAAATATCCTCTTGCAGCCAGACTTAGTCGAGTATAAGTGTGCAACCTCTGGCTCTGGGCTCAACACAGGAATGTCAAGAACGTCTGCCACTGCCAAGTCATCTTTGTGTGGGACACCAGTCACTAAGAAGGCATCCCTGCCTTTTATCAAGTGCTTGATACGGCTTAAGGTACGAGGGCTGTACTTCAAAATTGATGATAAGCACATGTGGTGAGTCTGAAATGAAGATACAAAGACAAAACTGAATTTTTAATTTTAAAAGCTTTTTTTTACAATTTTTTAATGAACTATGATGGTTATTGTGTCGAAGTTTGGGGGCCTAGATAGCTCAGTTGATAGTGGCCTCGATCCGTGGCACAGAGTTCGCGGGTTTGAGCCTCAGCCAAGCACAGTCCGGGCCCCTACTGGTTGGGTCGGTGTCAGTATAATGTGACCGGCTGAGGCTAAGTCATGGTATCCCTGCTAGTCTCTGGGTGGCAGTCCATACATTGTCATTGCGACCTAAGCCCTGAGAGCACCTTTGAAGTGGAATTGGGCTTGCAAAAATATCCTCCAATCAATCAACTATGTCGAAGTTAACACAGCACCAAATTCTCTCTCTTTTTTTTTTTTTTAAACTACAGCGCCAATGACATCCAAACAAAAAGGCTGCAATGTTCATATTTACACGTACTGTTGTTTAGAACAATGTAACTTGGTTTTACATCATGAAATTAACAGAAACAAAATTTTTCATCATTGTCAAAATTTAAAAGAAACAAGAAAAATGTCCTTTTAAATACAAACATTGCTTCCATTAAAACTCGTGTAACTCAATGATAAAAGAAGCTTTTTTAAGTACATTTTCCATCCAAAAAAATATTTGCAACTCACTGGAAAACTCTTGATGGCCTCTGGAACTATGATCTTGTATCTTTCACTCATATCACACTGATCTTCAGGGTTTGAATTTGCCACCGCTGAGTTCAAGCCAAGCAGCTTTGAGTAATACTGGAGAGTTTCATCACTCAAGGGTACAGCAGAGATAAATATAACATCTACGTTCGGGTCTGTAGTAAACAGAAGTACAGAATGCAGAATACAAAATTTTTTATTTGTTCAATGTAGGGAAATAAAAAATTAAAATGCTCCATTAAAAATAAAACATCAGATCATCATAAGCAAACAAAACGTATGTAAAGAATCACAGTTAGACATAATTAAATATACCGAAACCTAAGAAAGTACATATGTAAAAGCCTACTTAGTTACACTTAATTATACAGATACTTGAGAAAATGCATGTAAAAAGCAGTTAGGTATACTTTGATAAAGGTTACTTAAAGATGGGAAAAAACATGCACAGATCACAGGTAGATATAAAGTTAAACATTAAAATACTTAATACAAGGGTAGAAACCAGAGATCTGTTAGAAAATTTAGCTCAACATAAGTATTTAGAAAGTATATAGGATTTAAGATTATTTTCATAATTCTGGGTATAAGAGAGAGTTGTTATGTCTTTTCTTTACAAATAATTTAAAATTGTATAAATTATGGCAGCACCTTAGGTTTCAGTTGAAGATCAAGGATTCTTTTCCATTATTACTTTATTTACATATTTATCACATGCTTTATAAAATGGGAAAACAAAAAGATTTTACTGACCTTTGATGTCACACAATCTCGCCATTTGTGTATTCTGCCTGATGCCAAAATCTGTAATAGTGTCACGTACAGACTGGCTGTATCCTAGGGAGGGAACATGGATGACAGTTCGTCTTGAGTTCTTGATGCGATCCCATTGTGCTGAAAATTTCTAAAAAAGAAAAAGAACCTTTTTATTTACTTCAAAATAAGTCACATTAAGCAAAAGTATTACAAGGTAAAACATAAACTTTATTCTTTTACTCTGGGTTCTTGTTCAGCTAGTCATTGTTTTGAAACCAAGAGAGGATTATTTTCTAATTTATTTTTGTGTATGAGGTTTCACTATTATAGTAAACAATGAAAAATGTTGAAAGCATTAAGCATTTTGTACCAAGAAATAACTGCTCAAAAAGTTCAAAGTATTTGATATGCTTGTAAACCACAATGCTTATAATTTCCAGTTTACAAAAAAACATATATTATGAATAAAAAAAAATTTACAATAGAGCCTATCCTTTTGGTTTTTTCCACTCCAAAAGAACTAAAAAAAAAACAATTACAAAAACAATCACTTAAGTTTGATGTCCTAGCAAACTTTCTACGATGAGAGCTGTAGGAAATCACCATGGCATATAGAAAAAAAAAAATACCTTTGCCCTTCGTCTAAATGCATCCAACTGGTCCAGGCGAGTACGTCTAAGCTGATGCCGCATTTTCGCCATTTTAATGTGCATGACCCATGAGATGGCAATGACGCCAGCAGCCCATTTAAGGCGTCGATACTCAAGATACTGGGATCTCTCACGATAGCGTCGCCAGGATGACTGAATTTGAGTAGCTGCTATTTCATTTCCATGGGTGCCAACAAAACGACGGCCCTGTGATTGAAATAAAATATAGATATCAGTTTTTTCCTGAAGTGATACCTAATTTACTTATGTATACTGCAATCACTTCAAGCTGTAACTTTTACACAGAAAAAAGAATTTGCTATTTTCTTATTGCATACATCTCACATCCAGGCCAAATGAGTCCAAAATCAGAAACTCTTTTTCATTTTGAGAAAAGCATTAAAGGTTTTTTTCTTTTTCTCTATTTTCTAAAACAACAAAAGTTTTAACATCATGCCTCATAATATTGATAACTTGATGAAATTTTGTTACATTTGGAAGCTTAGAAACATATCTTGTTCTAAACAGCAGTGGCCTTGAGAGTGAAAATAGCAATATCCGACTCATTCACCCTTGATGCAAGACAAATAATCTAAATTAGTTGTTAAGTACAAAGTCCACTATGGGGTGCTAATGGCCCTTAGCCAGCTGGTAAAAAATTTACCACTATGGCTGTTAATGGGTGCAGGAAAAGATCCAATTTTAATTAAAAAATAATAACATAGCATTAGCAACAAAAGGGTTCTTTTAATTACTGCGCATAGAATTTGATAAAAGACTAAAACTACTTTGGTCTTAAGGGCTTGATATATTGTATCTCATGATATTCAAAAACCCAAACCTAATGGGTTATTGGGAATACGATTAGAGGGCAAACTATAGTTTCTGTTGGCAAACTCGTATTTTAAGTCAATTGCTTGCAGGCAAGAGCGATAACTTTGTGCTCTATTCTCATTCCCAATATATTATTAATTTGATTTTTTTTCTTAAACTGAAATTTAAACACATATCTTACAGCTTTAAATCAATAAAAAAATTAATTCTTGACAAATGATTATAAATTTTTAAACATCTTTCATGGTCAAGAAGTCCCAAAAAGGCATTATTCAAAGTTGCTCCAACATCTCTACATATGATATGGAATTAGCAATATCTGATTTTCTCAAAATGAGTGCATCACAATCATGTGGATAACAGTGCACCATCAACCTGATAAAATCGCAGAATGTGCAATTAGAATCCTGGCCTTAACCCAAAAATACTCTTAAAATAGTTACTAAATAATTAAAAAACTGCACAAAGATGGTCTTTTTTTTTAATTGCAGAATTTCATGTTTTCAGGAAAAACTGTAGCAAATGGAATTTTAATTTGAACTGGCCTGTTAAAGTTATCAATTTGGATCAAATAGCGGAATGAATTGCCTATACTGTTAAGGTCATCAAATGTCAAAGTAAATAAATAAATGAATGATAATATAGTAAACATATACTTACAGGTTTGTTAATGACGGCCTCCACATCTTCTCTGTTGATGATAACACTGAGGAGATCTGCAACGTCTGGAGCTTTCTCCAGCTCAAACTCCATTGATAGATCAGCCAGCCTAAACAAATGCAGAGTAATGACATAAAAAAAACATATTACACCTTTGCATTGAACAGCCAAACAGAGATACTGATGAAATGATAGACTTGCCTAGGGAACATTGATAAAAATGGGCTAGGTTCTTTTAAGCTTTATTAAAAGAGACAACTGATGCATGGCTAATACAGTTCTACAACCCCTTGGTGTCAAAAGGTTAGTTAAGGAATGTAAACTTAACAGAATGTTTTAGTTTCTAAAGATATAACAAAGAAAAATTGAAAAAAAAAATTAGAAATTTGAACACAACTGCTTGAAAATTGACTTAAATTTGAAACTGAAATGGCTCAGATTTTATTCCTAAAATGCCACCCTGTTTTGTATCTATTTTGCTTTTAGTCATGAACCCCCAAAGCTCTTGTATACTGCAAACTGACTTACACTGGTGCTGAAATATTTAATGAGAAAAAGTCACTGTCCATACAAAATCTCAACTAAGAGCAAATTTACCTGTCTCCATGGATAAATGCTATTGGTATAGCAAAAGATGTCAACATTCTCTCTAGGTGGCGGATCATTGTCACTATCCTGATTTGCAAAACAGAAAAATAAGCATTCAAAGGGATATGTGACTATGAGGACAGCAGGTTTGGTCAGATAAGGCCTTACATTTAGTAAATGGTTTCCATAGAGAGCAAACTATCACTCTATTTTGGTATCAGTAAAGTTCTATCTTATCTTATATCAAATTTTTAATAAAATGGATAAAAAAGGAGGGAATGATCAATCAATGTTCTGATACAAATACTTGCACAAATGACAGTCATAATTTTCATCAGTTTTCCAAATATAATGTTCAATAACAGGACAGCAATAATGGTGTAAAGAAAAGTCGAAGAATGTTTTTATGGTGATCAAGTTGATCATCAATAACAGAGTGGAAAGTGTAAATTTTTTTTGTCCCTGAAATTCATGCCGTTGAACAGTTTCAGTCGCTATTCATACAACCAACCCTTCACAAATGATGCAACATATGACATCCTGAATCATATATACTCAAATAATTTTGGATAAACTGTGAATCAATTTTTTTTTTATCTCAAGCAATTTGTTTTTTACTAATATGCATTTGACTACTGACTTTAAATTTGATGTGAAAAACTGCCCAGAGCATAACTGGAGATGCAAGTCTTTATCTGCTCTAGATGTCATTTTGTTTTTATGTGATTTTTAATGTACTAATTATTTTACCTTTGTAAGTCAACAAGGAATGGCACCATTCATAGATAGCTTTTCCAACAAAATTTATCTTCACAACACTATATCCAATCTTCCCTTTCTTGTCAATCCTACACTTGTACACATATGTGTTTTCATGGGTCCTGAGCGGACTTTGGCCGCGATTTTTGTACGAAACCAGCACCACCGTGGGTGTGGACCGTGCACCCCAGATCCGCAGAAAAAGTAATAATGATAATGATAGAGGAGAAAATAGCAGTATGATGAGATGATAATAAACGTGACTTAGATGCATGTCAAAAAAAACAGAAAAAGGCAATGGCACAGACGCCTTACACAGTAACAAGAACAGTGAGGATGATAAAAGTTGTATGATGACCATACCCTCCCCAAGTGAGACAGTAGTGCTGTTTGAAAGTGAGGAACTCTGGTTGGTTGTCCCTGGTCTTGCCATGCTGGATAGCAAACTTGTGTGCTGCATGCTTCAGGTCCCCACTGGCAGGGGTGGTTGGTGGAGGCTGTCAGTGGGATTGCATAAGGAAAAAGAGCGAAGATAATTTTTTAAATGATGAGGATCCATAAGACTAAGAGGCATGAAATGAAAAAGCATAAGGTCCTTTTTTTAATTCAATCTTTCATAAGTAAGCAATGGACATTCAAAATGGACAATGAAATTCAATGAATATCCATAAATAAACAAACTATCTGTGTCTTGTAGGCAAGACACAAAACTTCAAACTGAATTAGGAATCAGATTTAAACAACAGTAAAATTCTTTTAGTATCAATCCCAAAGAGATTCAAATCTCTTAATGCTCGAACATCCTGTGTCATGTGCTAACATCTGTTTGGAAAATATTTTAAACACAATACAATCTAAAAAGAGGGATTATATGCTACCGCTTTGATTCAATATTTTAAAATTATACAACAAATTTATTGAAGATAAAACTGGTATTTGGCTCTATTGTTCTTTTTAGTTTTAGATATTACATTCTTTAAAAAAACTATCAAATGAGACCCTCATATTTAGGCCTAGATTAGAATAAACACTGTAGTATTTTTTTATGTTCTATTCCACAGGAGAGATACTACTCATGTTGCACCCCCGATCATAATAGCTTGATTTTTTTGTGAAAAGGAAAAGATAATGTTCCATCATCAACAATAAAAAAAAGTAAACAAGCAATTTTTGTAGCTTGGCCTAAAATTGAGTAATCATGAAAAAAAAAGTCTTATTACTAATGCTCCACCCTTGGCCCATCATCAAAATGCCTTGATAATCTCCATACCTATGCTATTCACCAAAAGTAAGCGCATTTATCTTTGAAGGCTTATCATTTTGGCACTTTTTAAAAATCCAGACGAAATGAAAACATGTCTCGCATACAGAGCAAATGAGTGGGAAGTCAGAAATTTTTTTTTTTCAGAAAAATCCATTTAAAGGTCTGGGTTTTTTTTCTCTTCTCTATATTTTAAATGAACAAAAATTTTGATTTCTTTTTTTTTTTAAGTAATGATAATTTTATAAAGTTTTTGATATTTTGAAGCTGAGAAACAGTAATGCCTTTGAAAATGATAGTTGCAACATACAACTCATTCAACCTGGACGCAAAACATATAAGAGATGTCTGGATCATTTTTGTACAGTATTTTAATACCTCTTGTATCCACAATACTAATACTTAGGACATGCCTTAATTTCTTGGAGGAATAAAAGGATATAAAAATGGTGAGGGGACAATAAACATGCAACTAATACAAGATAAATGCATGCTAATTGCAATTTTTTTTCAATTTTAAGTTAAAAAAAAAACACTTTAAAAAATGAGATTAGTAAAAATTGACAGAAAGCAAAGAGCTTCAATTGCATGGGCATCTATTTACTTTTCTTCTTTCCGCATCACAACCTTTACGAAGGCCAAGTATTAAGTTTGTTGAAAGAAAGAGAAGTAAAAAATTTTGAATGCCAGTGATGACAAAAGAAAAGAAACAGTTAGAATTAGGTTCAACATGGTGAAAAACACAAAGAGAATAATACCTTGAGACCAGTCCAAATGTATTGGATGTCAGAATTTTTGTTTTAAAAAAAAATTTTCAAAAGTAAGTTTATTTCTCTTTTTCTATATATCATGAGAGGTATTTACATCTTTCCACAAAATACGCTATTATCTGAACCATTTGAACCGGTTGGAAAACATATAACAAAACAGGCAAATTTTCCGATTAAAAAAAAGAGCTGTGAAAACTGTAAGTCTCAAAGCTTTAAAAAAAATTGTACAGAGTCATTCACTCAATTAGTAAATAATAAGAGTAGAAGTAGTTTGCAAATAAAAGAGAGGTTATTTTTGGCATTATATGTATATACATATATGTGCACATATATATTTGAGGCAACTCTGCACTATTTAGACAAGAAAGAAAACATAAAAGGTAAAGTTTTTATGGCATACAACAGAATCAACATAGTTTGAAAGAAGGTTATCAATTGAATGGGCAGTAAATGAGAGCAAGAGAGACAGAGAAAGGCTGCAGAAAGTTAGATAGAGGGGCAGACAAAAAGATAGAGGGTAAAAAGCAAAAAAAAAAGGGGAGAGCCCAAAAGAATGTCAGAGATAAAGGGGTGGGTAAGTAATATTTGCTAACTATCCGATAAGAATTTGGAATTTGGAAATAAAAGTCTCAAAAATTTGAATTGCTTTAACCACCTGCACAAGTACCGGGAACTGAAACATGAAAAAAATAACAATATTTTTCATTAAGTGCCTGTTCAAAGAAAAAAAGAAAAATAAATTATGGTCCACAGTATTATTAAAATTTGGGGCACACTTATACATTTCATTTCAGGCAGATATCATAAGCAATAACTAGGCTTTCCCTTCATCAAGCTTGATATCTTTATTTTTATTTCTTATGTAGAGGACCTTCCTTCATCTGTTGCATTTGATTTTGAAAAATATTATTTACAGATTCAAATTTCCTACGTTTTTTTCATTTGAGTTTGTAGTAAAACATGTGCATTCTTTGCTTATAAAGAATATCTAAGTCAATTAGGTTTAACAAACAGAGGCCGTGAAATTTTAGACCTGACTTAGTTTTAATGTATACTCTTCTTAAGAAAATGGCAGGCGCTCTATTTTTTAGACTTTTTACTATCATACAGATCTTGTAATTTGAATTGAACTGGCACCTATGATATGACATATATATCCACTGTGAGTCCGGTTCAAAGTTTGCTGGGGGGGATTTATGGACAAATGGCTCTCTGCAAATAGCTTGCCTCACAAACAGCTAAACTTATTGATTCCAAAGCACTTGATGACTTATTAGCTTTTCAAAGCAAAGCAAAAAGAGAGAAAACTGCATGAAAGTCACTAGCTTTTTTTTTAATCAAAATTAAACAAACAAAACCAAACAAAGATACACCTGTGATTTGAAAAACTGCAACAAGATTCAAATACAGCAACATAATAATCTATGTGGTTATGGTTGAAATAAATTTCAATGCATAGAAATCTCTCCTACTCCCTCCAAAAGCAAGTGATTATTTGAGCAAAAATATCTACATCAGTGAAAATTATCCAAACTTAGAAAAAAAATTCATTATAAACTAATATGTGAACATAATCTACACTTCTGTAAATCACAAAAGATTCAGCTTCTTTGACAATACTCACTCTTCTAGGGTTTGCAGTTTATAATTATTAAGTGCAAGAAATAGCAAGGAATATTAGATTTTTATATAGTATTTGCACAACAGTTTATAATCTAAAAAGGCTGATTTTAAAAGAGTCATAATTGACTATTAGACCATTTTCTAAGAGTACTTTTGATCAATGTTTTGCAATTAATAGCAGTTCGACTCTCTACAGCCAGGCTAGGAATGCATTAATATGTAAAGTATTAAAACTACTGAGCAATGCCTAAAGAAGACAGCCATAGATAGCTTTAAGAGTTTACCTTTCCACTAGACTGCATTTTAGATGTGAACAAAAGATTATGATAAAGAATGTTCCAAAAATGAAAAAAAACATGCTTGATAAATGCTTGTATTAACACTCATATCGGGTTTGAGTTGCTTCTATCTTGATTTCTCTTTACTTTCAAAAATTCAGAATATGAAGCTGGTTTCCAAACAAAAACTGAGGAGACAAAGTGACCTTGTTCTGCAGGACCAAACAACTACAGTGGAATCCGGATAAAGTCAACACCTCAGGACCGGATAAAAGTG